>CAEGAF010032209.1:0-22477 GCA_903067075.1 Micropoecilia bifurca | reverse complement strand
CCACGTGGCGACGCTACATGAAGGGTAAAACTCGCTACCTTTACCTCGTTATGTGCACGAGGTGAAGGAGCAAAGGGCGCGCTGAAGTGTTTGGGAAAACATCGGTGCGTCGCCCCGTCCAGACGCGGTTTTGGCGCCCCCTCTGGTGCTGCGCCCCTATGCGTTGCATACCCTGCATACCCACTTTTTGCGTCACTGGCCCTTCATTAAAGGTGCGCCTTATAATCCAGTGCGCCTTATAGTGCGGGAAAATACGGTAAACCATTCCTTATGCAGCTGCCTTCCAGCCACTTCTCTTGATTGAACCTGTGGTTTATTTCTTTTAATGTTAAATTACCAAAAATTTCAAAATAATTTAGTTTTTTCAGCGAAAAAACGAAAATCTCATTCAGACATGATCAACAATCCTTAAAGCAGGCGAGATTTCTTCTTTTTTCCCTAAATGTTGTTCCATTCTTGAGTAGCAGTCACAGGTTATGCAGTTATTCTAAATTTGGTGACCCCTACCTGGCCACCTCTTAAAAAAAGAACCAGGAGTGCTAAAGGTAGATTAATGTGTCTTGTCTTGCCTTAATATTGACGAGTGCACCACAACCATTTTCTTATCATTGCCACAGTACAAAAGTTTATATAATTTCATAATCAAATTCATTAGATTTTATTCCACAACTTTGACAACTTAATTAAGTAAAAGTTAGTCTTTTATCTGTAAGAGAAATACTTGTATTTCTCTTACAACAGTATCTGAGCAACAGTATAACAGATAACAGTATCTGAGCTACTGTTATCTTGACATCTAGTCAATCAGAAAGTGGCGAGCCATGAACACATTAAGAGTAGGAGTCATTGACTCCTCTGGTGAATTCATTATAAGACGGTTAAATACAAGTACAAAAGGCTGCCGCACATCTTTTATTCAATTATTGCCACTAGATGGCAGCCTTATACTTGTGTCAATGAAAAATCCCAGTGTCAAGTTAATGAATGTCCAGTCAGAGGAACTAAACTTGGAATTTTTCCACTGAGAAATCTTTACTATAAGGATGTAGTAGATGTTGATTTAGAAACTGGCCATACTTGTTTGCTTCAATATTTTTCAGCTGACCTGATTCTTTCACATAACAGCTGGAATTATACTAAGACGAAACTACACCATGACAAATGAAGATGAATGAAGGGCCCTAAATCAAGGTCAAATGTTTTTCTCAACCTACCATTCAAATTGACATTGGAACAAAGGACAGTAATGCACATAGGATCCTATCAATTTGTTTCACAAGTTGTTCATAAAAGAAAGAATTTCAGGTGTTTCCCCTCTGCCACACACTTGGTTTGATTGGGTAATTGTCGAACTTCTGCAGCATTTGGTGGCATGCAGAGGAGGTCATTCAGTCATTTGAGTTAAGTGTTATGAAACAGAAACACATTAGTATTCTTTTTTTGTGAACTGTAAATAGAAAATATTGTCTTATTTATTTTTTATTTTTTAAATTGATCCATTTTAGAATAGTTTTTTCTTTCTTTGTTGTTTTCTATTAGGAGGAAAGAGGACATTACGAAATTTTAACTACCACTGATAAAGTATGTCACATTGTACACAACTTCTCCATAAAATTGCCAGAAAAGAGGAAACATTGGTACAAAAGAGATACAGAGTGTGTGGAAGAAAAATGGCATAACCTTAAAATATCTAGTTGTATTAGCTTTTTGGAATACATGCTATACTGCCTGTCAGAAACAGTTTGATTCACCCAAACGTCTTGTTTTTTATTGAAGCTCTACCAGAGATGACTGTAATTCTTTCAACATATTTTTAGAAATTCAAATTCGTACAGACTTTTCATTTGGCTGAATGCCACATGTGTTTATTAAACACTAACAAAAGGTGTACAGAGTTAAGTGCAAAGTCTGTCTCCCTTGCTGCAACAAGCCACACCTGCTTCCTCCTTGGAGATGACACCCAGCCTACTCTCTGAACACTCTGCACTAAATGATCTAAACCTGTTCCAAAGTCCATCAGTTTCAGATAGTCTGTTATTATTTTAAAGATTTGCACCTGAAAGGATGTCCCCTCACATCAGGTAAGTTCAATGAAATTTATAGACATTTTTCAAGTTACCTGATATGTATTACTTTGTAAAATGTGTTAAGAAAAAAATACTTATTTTTAAGTTTGTAGTCCTTTGTCCTCTCTCAATTATCTTTAAAAATTCACTTGTTTTTCACCTCATTCTGATGTGTTTTTTTTATTTTTCAGGATGTGGTTTCAGTTTAAAATGATGACTGTCCTGCTGGCTGTCACAACAATCAGCGTGTTTTTGACTGCAAGTTACACAGGCTGGATTGAGCTTAAAATGCCAGACTCGTGTCGGTGTGAGAAATGTTTTTCAAAAGAAAACATGTTTCTTAATCAGCACCTGAACCGCTCCATTGAACCCTTTCTGTCGGCAACGACCAGCCTCACTGAAGATGAATACAACTGGTGGATGGTATGCCTTCCCTTTTGACCCCCATGGAACTTTTTTTTTTTTTTTACATTTCTCTATGTTGTCTTTAACCATGGTCGAAAAAAAAAACAACTGGTCTAACAACAGGCTGTGTTTCTTCAATCTGACAGCACTTACAGAGCAACAGACACAACTTCAGCTACTTTAAAGAAACTCTTGGCAAACTGTTCAAGATAATCTCACCCACTCCTGTTCTTGAAATACCCAAAACTGAAGGATGCAGGACATGTGCAGTTGTTGGAAATTCAGTGAACTTGAAAGGATCACATTATGGACCCTTGATAGATTTCCAAGATATCGTTATAAGGTAAATACTCAGTTCTTTAAAAATAGTTATTTTTTGACCTTTTAGAGATGTAAGAAGCCCAACAAATCAAACTCCAACTACCCACAATCTGTCCTTCTGTTTTAGAATCAACTACGGTCCAACCAAAGGCTTTGAGGAAGACGTGGGGTCGAGAACAACTCATCGTGTCATGTATCCAGAGAGTGGCTCGATTTTAGATAACTCTACTCATCTTGTAATGTTTATTTTCAAGATAAGAGACCTCGAGTGGCTCCTCAGGTCCTTTCCAACAAGAACATCTAGAAAGTGAGTGTAATCCTCATTTAATCTACAGTGCTCCGTGTATTTACATAGAGATTCAATAAAAGGCTGTGTGTAAATACAGCCTGATAATTATGAGGCAGTGCCATTTAAATTTGTCTCATAAAATAAAACATACAAATTTATATGTCTTCATTAGGGAAGCAGATAGCAGTATACCTTTTATTTTCTTTATTTTTTCTTGCCATTAGAATAATTCTTTAATTTTATAGAAAACGACTGGTTGTGACTTTACCTGTAAATCCAGCAATGCATAGATTAATGCAATGACGGATGTAGAGTCTTTTACACGGGGGGCAAGGGAGCGATGTGGGACCTCCTCTGTGAAGTATGTTAAAATCCCCCCGGATGTAAATGGAGACAACAAAAACAAGACAAAAGAAACCTATTTATTGTATCACTGTCTCTAGGAAGAAAACAAAAATGAGTTGTAGGCAAATGTCCTGTGTCATTTAGTTATTTTTAAAAAACTGTAAATTACACTCTAGCACTGTGATTAGTCATAGTTAATCATTATGCCTAACTGTAAGCTTGAAATATAAATACGCATACAGATCTTGCAGCAATGGTGCTCTGGGCAAAGGCCTCCTTCTGCTGCATTACAATCAATTAAAATAAAAGTAAACCAAATTACTTTTATTGTAGCAGCAGAAAGCAGGTAAGGCCATCACCCTGTAATCAACAGCAAATAAAGAAAACTTACTCCACTACACATCCATAAAGGTAGTAGCAAACTGATATAAGACATTTTATTTTCTAGTTCTTGTGAGGCTGAAACCTTACTGATGCCACCCATGTAGCTCATACCAAAAACTGCGACGCATTCATTTAGTAACGTCCCTCTGCATTCATTTCTTACGGAAGTAGTGTGATGAAGCCGCTTGTCCTCATCCAGCTGAGAGACATTTTTAATTCTTGCATTTGAAACATCAAGTTCGTACACATAAACGTGCACAGGCGGTAAGAAAGTTAAAAAAGGTTAAACTTTTGTTTCCGTCTGCTGTCCTGGAAACCTTTCACCTCTTCCTGTCGTTCGTTGCTCCCTCTTGTGTCGAGAACACAATTGGCTGCTCCTACCTAGGAAACCCTTCGCAGGAGAGAGGCTTTTAGTTCATTATAAGTTGTTCGATTAATCTGGATTATGAAAAGAAAAGAAAAGAAAAGAAAAGAAAAGAAAAGAAAAGAAAAGAAAAGAATACAATAGAATAGAATAGAATAGAATAGAATAGAATAGAATAGAATAGAATAGAAGTACTTTATTCATCCCAGCCGGAAAATTACTGTGCAGTTGCAGAATACACATAAACACAGATCAAGTTACCAATAAAAATAAAATAAAATATAAAATACTATAAAATGTAGAATGTAAGATGTAAGGTTCTGTACAATATGAACCGTGAATATTAATAATCTGTACAATCTGTAAAATAGTGCTTTGTGAACAATCTGTACAATTAAGAAGCTTAGACTGCTGATGAACTTTCTATCACGTATCAGAGTCCATATCTGGAAGAGCAGTCTGGTGTTGTGTTCACAGACTTGTGTTCAACACACACACATTCTTCATGGTTAACACAACCCCCTTCAACTCACCACCTTTCCTGGCTCCACTCTTTTGTCTATATGTTGCTTTTCTTGCTAAGAGGTTTTTACACTGTTGGGGCAAAGTGTGAGAAATAATAATAAAAAAAATACTTTTAGCAAAAACAGGGACATTTCTGATTTTGAAACATTGAAAACTCGCTAATATAATTTCCTTTTCACGTCCTCCAACCTCATGTTCTTTTCATTTCTGATCCCATAATGGCTGAGGCACCGGTCTGTCCAGGTCTTATGCTGTTTGTCTTGGTTTGGAAGGGCTGCACTTACATTTAATTACATGGTGCTTCTCTATAATAACAATAATGAAGGCAGTCTGATTCTAATATAAACATTTGAAAATAATCAGAGTAATCCCTTTTATTACTACGTTAACATCAACAGCCCTTGTTATTTTGTAATTATGCTATTTGTGTTTTATGTATTTTCTTTTTAAAAATACCAGAACTTGCACGTAACTTTCTACTTTTTTCAGTCCAATGATTTCTTTCATCAAGTATTGTGATTACAGTTACTCATATTCTACTCTTGAGTAAATTTTGAAATGGCTACTTTTTCATTTTACTTCAGTAAAAATATCTTGACATATTGCTGCTTTTACTCGAGTAAAATTTGACTCTGTCTGTCTTACTTGTCATGTTCATTGGACTCACTATCTTAGGAAGTGGCCGCCTTTAAACAGCCATATCTACTTTACAACGTTAATATACTCGTCCTGATAACACTGATAACTGGAATATGCTGCAACTCTAGAAATAGAATAGTTAAATAGTTAAATGGATTGCTGCATTATCTTTACATCTTCCTATACCTACAATCAGTGTAACATTTAAAATGATATAATACAGTTTGACTGCATTTCTATAAATACCTGAATTTGCTGCACATTTTCCTTAATATAATGGCAGACATGAATTGATGAAGTTTCTAAAACCTGACATAACAGCACACCTGTAGACTTTTATTTCATATGAAGATATGTTATTTCATTTATCTGCAGAGGAAATTATACAGATAATTATGCACGTTGTTCTCTATGTTTTGTCTCTTGTGTTGTGTGCAAATTGCAAGCATCAAAAATGTATTAGGTTCGCATTCGAAAATAAGCCTGTAACGAAATTAAGTAAGGAGTTTATCCGTTATGTAACTGCCATATAGCAAGCAGTGTTATATAGTTTTATTGTCATTCCAACTTTTTTATATTGGTTTAACTGCGTTGCTGTGATATTGACGAGTCTCTAGCGACACTTCAACCCTGACACAGCTCTAACTCTTATTATGTGAACTATTCTGTTCTTGTTTATTGTCAACAACACCAACTAGGAAAATAGGCTACTGTTATTCTTAAAACTCGCACGCGAGTCCTTGACGGCTAGCAAATAACAGACATATTCAACCATGACATCGTCGATCGCCTTCAGCAAACATTTAATTCTATGGAAACTTATCAGTACTGTGAGTGTGTGTTTAAACATCACCTGGAGAAAGTTGAGAGGCTCCATTCTGCTGGGCTGCAGGATGTTTGCGTCGTCAATTTGCCTGTGACACGGCAGCGCATGCAGTTGCGAGGCAGAAAAGCAGAACAGGGCCATAACTACATTTTTTAGGGACTTAAGCTTATACTTACAATTATATATATATTTGTGAATTAATATTTAATTTGGAGGCCATAGGAGGTTAAAAGGTGCTACCCAATTAAACACTACTTCATATACTAAAAGGTGATATTACTGTGAACTGTGTTTTTTGTTAAACTGATGGGAAAACTTTAGTTAATTTGAAATTGTTCATTCATAAAACATCTCTTGTTGTTTTCTGATTTTGCTTACTCTAACTTTTCTTGTTTTAATGAATGTTTTGTCTGGCAAGGCAGATACTACCAGTAAACCAAACTCACTTTTAAGGCAATCTAAATTCCATATTAATTCTTGAAACGTAAGCAAAATTGTTATGAATTGTGTCCATGCCAACATGACACCATTTTGTGGTTGAGAATGCAGAGAGAGAATTGGAATGTTTTCAATTGAAGGCAAATACTTACGAGTCGACTTAGAAAAGCAAAACTTTGGAAAACAAAAGAGCAAGATAAAAGAGAGATAAGCTGAAGGAGAGGCAAACTGGCTTGGCTACTAATAGTGCACAACACAAAGGAACACAAATGAATTTCACAAAACCAAGTACCACCACCTAGCAATCAAGACATAAGATATATAACCTCATCTAGAAGTTCAAATAAACCTCCCTGTTATGGAGTGTGAGGATTGACAACAGGAAATAAATAAATTTGCCATGAAATATGCCTGTATATCTTCCAGTAATTAATTTATTTAAATAAATCACAGTTGAAAATAAATAACTTTATTTTTTATATATATTTGGATCTATGTCAGAAGCTTGTTTAGATATTAACAAACGGTCTCCAATGCAATATAAAACTTTTTTTTTTTAAAAAAAGACAGAATGACATTTTGTTTGTACTGTCTGTATTGTTAAAACATATTTTGGGATGTAAAATTTGAATTCTACTTTAGAATTTAAGATTAAGTGTCTACTTTAGGACTGAAGTACTAAAGTGTCCTTGTTCTGTTTTGAAATGAGTTAATTGAAGTACTTAAACTAAATTACGCTGCTTTTCCGCATCATACAGGCCAATAAAATCCAGAGCTAACAAAAATTTGGTGAGTATGTTTTTTTATTATTTGTTGTTTCATGAGCATTTTCTTATTGTCACATTTTTGTAAGCTGAATAACTTCTACTTTAGGTGATGGTGCTCAATCCAGCTTTTATGAAGTACGTTCATCAGAAGTGGCTGGGGAAAAAAGGAAAGTACCCGTCCACCGGCTTTATGACCTTGATTTCTGCACTTCACATTTGTGATGAGGTATGTTTTTCCTTTGTTTAACTTGGCAGAATTGTAAAGTTCATTGGATTTATTTTAAACATTTTCTTCCAAACTACAAAAAAAATTTTTTAATTAAAATTGTAGCTGTAGTATATGTTTTCAAAATTATTTTACCCAATAGACAATGTATTTTATATTGGAATCACATTTTTGGGGAGTGATTTTACTTCCCCTGTTTTTTTCTTGGCAATGTATCTACAATGCCAAGAAATGCTAGCCTAGCAGTGCCCAATAGTAAATGGACTGAACTTACAAAGAGCTTTTTCAAATCATTTTTGACCACTCAAAGTGATTTACACTAGAGCCACATTCACCCATTCACACTCACAAATGCATATTGGTAGGGGCCTTGACCAAGGGCACGTCAATATGAGGAAGCTGGAATCAAACCTGCAACCTTCCGATCACAAGACACCTACTCTTCCCACAGAGCCACAGTCGCCACACAGTGGGCCAAGCAGTGCCCACTGCTACGCAGTGGCCACTTTTTTAGCCCTTAAATTTGTCTCATTGTGTACTTTGGTTTTGTTTCTTATTGTGTATTTTGTACTATGCAGTGGCCTATGTATAAAATATTTTTTTGCTTCTTTTTTTCCCAGGTTCATGCGTTTGGTTTTGGAGCTGACAGCAATGGAAGCTGGAGTCATTACTGGCAACCAATGAAAAGCAAAAAGTTTAAAACTGGACCTCATCCCGGAAAACAGGAGTATGCAGCGATGGACAAGTTGGCCGATGAAAACACAATCTACTTTTATAAAGGAAACTGAATATTGCCAAAAATGTGAAGCTTAGGATGTTTTTTTTTTTATTTTAGTCATCTCCCAAAAGGTTTTGGAAAAAAAAGCAGTGAATAAACTGGACCAAAAACCTTGCACGTTAAGGCCTATGTTTCAGCTTTAAAGGAAAATAGAATACAAACACTTTACAACTGCTATGAAAGTGTCAAAGATCAGCATAATTTGTATGCCAGGTGTGTGCTACTGTTCAAAAGTAGCATTGTTATTATTGTTAGTTTTCACATCAGCTATACTGTAGCTACAAATGTTTGTTCTGAAATAACAAGTGTACCTGTACAAGTGTAGAATTTATTCTTATGTTTGACTGGAGTGGATCTGTCTTCTGTCTCTGGACACTTTTCATTTATTATTTATCAAGTCACTGTGGCACAATGGAATGTGAAGTATTTAAACTAAGTGGGATTTTTGCAATTTATTTTATTTTTACTCTCAGGGTTTTTTATGTTAAGCTCAAAGTGAACATTTCATGCTTTTAAATCCCTCATTTTCACATGTAAACTGTTCACTTATGTTCTGTGTGAAGTAAAACTGCAATGCTTTGGTCTGAAGTCCTGGTTGGCTCATCTCCACAGACCTATTGTTTACCCTCTGAGGTACGTTTAAGAGCAACTTGTCTTGGAGCAACTTGTTTTAGATGAACTCGTTTTGATGCAGTATTTTTGACCCTTCAGGTCGCAAAGAACTCCACTTTTCCTGTTTGGCCATTTTTGTAGTTTGATAGCAGCTACACTAATTATCTACCAGCAGAGAAACTTTTTATTCCCAAGTTTATTAAACATGTCGACAACAGAAGGCTTGTCCATCCAACCTTACATGCTGGAGCCAGAGTAGGAGATAGAAGACACACAACCTGCAGATCCACGTGTTCACATGAATTCATCGCAATGGTGTCTTTACTGTAATGGTGTCTTTCTCCATCCATACCAACTGCCTACAAAAAGGACTGTTTAACTACAGTGTCCATGCATGTCAGATCACTTATTAAAATATTAATAGCACCACAATATGATGCAACAGGATGATGTACGGAATCCTGTGCAATAACATATATTAGACCTGAACATTTTGACTTATTTACTTGCAACTTCAGCACAACTGAGCTTGGACTATGAAATTGCTGCGAAGGGAAAACATGGCAGTTAAGCCAGTAGTCGTGACCTTGTTTTGCAGTTCCCAACAAATGCAGTGACATCATAAACAAGAAGAGATAATAAAAAAATAGAGAAAAATGAACAGAATTTAAAGACAGCACTGGGAGAGAATGAATTAAAACTTTTTTGCACTCCTAAACAAAGTACACAATAAGACAAATTTAAGGGCTAAAAAAGTGGGTTTTGCATGATATGTCCACTTTAAGACAAAATGGTGATGCTGTTGTGGTTTACAACTGGTAATGACACTGGTGTGCTTTAGAATATTATCCAGCTGCATGATCCAAGAGTTCTTGTCCTTAAACCTGCAATATGTAACTTTCACAAACATGTGTTTTTTCATATTTATTAAAACAGTCGTGACTGAATGGCACGAGACAGATTGTGGGGAGGAAAAACACTGAGCTCCTCCAGCACCTCCTAATTCGACTTCTGCCTTCTGAAGACATCCATCACTCCGTGTCAAAAACAACCAATCAGAGAAAGGAGGCAACACTGTAGAGAAAAGCTGTTCAGGACTGAAGGCTATTGTATTTTCAGATTTAGCTGCTTTCCCGTCTTCATACCAGCTCTTTGAAAGGTGTGACTCATAATTAGATTTTCAGACGGATTAATGCAGCAAACACGACATTGGTATGGTAACAAAGAAGTTGTTCAGCAAAGATAAATTCCAAACAAACTCAACAAGATTCTTTTGTAAAGTGGAGCCAATAAAACTGGTTCTTTCAGATAACATTCATTAAAATATTTAACGGCATGACTTTGTTTCCTCTTTCGCTCATACATGCAACTGCATATTGCTTCAAACTACAAAGCCTTCTTACGTATGATCCCACAATATATTTCTTCAAAGTGAAGTATCCTGCAAAGTTCCGTCCAGTTGCTCTCAGTATGTAATTTTATCCTTATATACTCTTAAGAGCCTAGTGTTGCCCTGTATTTTAGACTCTTATTTTGAAGGAAGAAAGAAAGCAGTTCTTTTAAAACTTGAGATGACCAACAGCATGTGGTAACAAAAGCACTGCAAAATCACTGTTGCTCATCGATTTTTGGGTCTGATTTAGGTATTAATTAGAAGCAGATAGTATAACCAAATAAAATAATGCAAACTGCAAAGAAACCAATGTTGTTGTTTTATAACGGAAACATTTACAGCTGTTGTTTCAGAGTAACTGTTAGATAAATAACTACTGTTGTTAAATGTAATTTTAACTATCAACAGCTTCATTCTAGATTAGCAAGTCACATAGCATTTTTGGCTAGCTGCCAGACACGTCTGTTTGAATTTATCTCTTGTGAAGTTACACTGGTTGACCAGAAGATGGCATAACATACTAGAATCTTATGTCCTCGAAACAGATGGCTGTTCAGCCATAGTTCAGACCCATCCATTAAATTTGAATATTACCGAAAGTCCATTAATTTCAGTACATTCATCAAGTGAAATACTAATATAGATTAATTACACACACAAATGGATGTTAGAAAGCTTTTATTTCTGATGGTTATGATGATTTCCCGCCTATAGTTAATGAAAAAATAACTTTGAAAATGAAAACAATTAAAAAACAAATGTTAATACAGGAATGTATTTAAAATATATTGTATGTTTAATATCTGATGGTATTAAATCAAGATGGTAAATTTTTTAAAGATACTTTTAATCTGAGAAATGAGTCTCATCAGAACATAATCCAATTTATTGAATATGACTGTCTTGACTGCAGTGACGCAGTGACATTTCTAAGAATATAACAATATAGTATAAATGATCTAATCACCAGCTGAACCAGACTCCCACTGATTTTCTGATATGACTAAAAATTTTGCTGTTTTCACTTTTTGTGTACAAAACTCAACACAACTGACAGTCAAATAGTACTGCGCTAATGAACACAACTGATTACAGTAATGACCCACTCATTTATTTAGTTAATTTTTTTATGTCTACAGGGAAACGATGCAACTAAGCATTGTCACAGAACTGATGTATTTCTAAATATATATAATTTAGGATTTCCAGGCAGTCCTGGTGTAGGGGATTATTGAAAGGGAAACATAAAGACAAAGACAAACGTTTTCTCAAGTCCAACCATAAACAACAATTAGTAGATGAACAACTAATGAAACTGACAAAACTCAATAAAATCACAAACCAACATCAATATTTACCTCATTCCATAGACATCTACACACCAAGACAAACTTACAGGGAACCATTTCATCAATGCATCGTTCCCTGGAGAGAGCATCACAGGTAACGCCGGGGTGATCTGAAGTTAGGATTCCGGGTCCTATTCTTTAAAAAGAAGGGCATGTTTCCCTTCTCTGTTGTATTCAAATTAGGGGACTATCCTTAGCTAAGTTTATTTAAATCTAGCTGACTATATTCCAGTAAAAACCTGTTTTTAAGATCAAAGAAGTGTTATTTTCTTTTGAATGGAGACAGATGTTTTTTATGACCCTGTCCTGAGAGGAAGCTCTACTCTGTTGGCAGGACCAGATTGTTTTACACCAGCTGTTAAATCTTATCAAAGTGGTCAAAAGGTTAAACTCGCACACATAGCCACGAACCCCTGTGAATGCCTGCTCAGTCCACAGAGAGACTAGCTGTGTTTTAAATTATAGAGAACCACAAGCAAAGTTATTTTAATTCAACTTAGTGTATAATGTTTCAATAGAAATATCCCACATAAGAGATTACGCTAATTTAACCACGGATATAATTTGGAGTGAATTTTCTTATTTAAAACACCATTAATTTGATCTAATATTGAACATATGGTTAAGTTTTTACAACTAGCATATTTTAAATGTATTTTCTTAAAACTAGCAATATTAATTCAGGATGGAGATGGAGGAGATTGATTGTTTTCACAGATTATCTGTCCCAAAGCAAACTGTCACGACATGGTGCCAGCTTTAACAAATATGGAGAAAAAAATACTTTTTATTAAAGTTACTGCAACTTGAATCAAATCCAACTACTTTTAGAAGTCTGGATTGCTTTATGTGTATTTTGCACGTTGCTTTTGACTGTTGCTCATGGTTGCTCAGTATCTAAAACTATTAGTTTTAGACACTGAAATAGTTTAATAGTATTGCTTTAATTAAGCACCCTACCTGCATACTGGATGTGGACTGTTGGATGTAAAATTCACTAGTTAATATTGTGCTAGTATCTGTATTGGACCAAAGTAAGAAAGTTGCAAGCCTTTAAAATACTGATGCTTTTTATGGGTCAAATAGACTCAAATATTGTAACAGCAGCTGCGTGGGGGGCCCAATCAAAGTTTTTGTCAGGGGGCCCACAATTTCTGGCGGCGCCCCTGCCCACAGCCCTCTAGGCAACAGTAAGACGACATATTACAGCTATTGTAGATAGGAAAAAAAAAGTAGTTGTAAATAATCAGAAATTTTGAGATTAATTACAGATATGTTCTAGCAAAAATATGGAGATGTTTGAAAAGTCAAAAATTTGCCAAAAAAATCTGAAATTTTGAGGTTAATGTCAGAAAATTTCTGAGTTTTTTCAAGCAAAATTTCAACTTTTGAAGCTCAGAAATTTCCTTAATTTTTCTAGAAAATGTAGATTTTTTAAATGTTTTCCTTTTTCTTTTTATATCTACAATGGCCACCCAGCCCCCAATACGCTGTCGTACAACAGTCTCAAAACCTGAACCAATCAGAAAACCCATGAAAGGAGCTGAGATCCCCTGATTCCCAGCGGCAGCACCAAAACGACAAAGATCTGGAGAAAACCTGGTCATAAACTACAGGAAAAGTCCAATCTCTGCATCTGTACACAAAGGTTTCTATAGCAAATATTAAGTTCTAGTCTTTTATTGTAGTAAAATCTTATGTTTCACACTGTCAGTACAGTGTTTAACCGTTATGCCTGTGTCATCCACACATTTGAGGCTGAGAACCTCTAAAGTTCAGATTCTACAATGCACTACTGCCAAATTCCAAAAGCCAGCACAAAATGATGACATTTTCTGGTTTCTGTTATATAATTTTGATATTTTTGGAACATTTTTTATTCAGCGATCATGATATCAAGAATGAGAAAGATGTGTTTTATCATACAATCCTGTGGTTTGGTTCTGTCTGTCTGTTCTGGTCTGTTTGGCATGTCTGAACCTGGTGTTGACATCTGCAGGTTGTTTGTCAGCATGAACTGCTTTGGCTCTACTTTTGTTGATGAACCGCTATTTATTTACCTTGGTGGTGAGTTCTAATATTTGACCAACCCTTGAAGAGGCAATGTTATGTGAAGTTTAGTTTATTGAGCTTTACATCATATTTCAATGTTATTCTCTCATCTAAAATGTATCTTGAGTGTTGCCTTGATTTTTTTAATGCATGTTTGAAAACTTTCTTAATTTCCCATGGCAGTCATTCAGTTCTTCAAAGCTGCAGTTTCTGAGTTTCTGGGCTCCTGTCTCACACTACAGCCCTTCCCCTGCAGCTCCCCCACTTAGCTCCTTCAGACTAGCCAGCCATTCTTTTGTCTACAACAGTAAAATAATTGTGTTGAGTAGGAGAAGTGGACAGTGGGAGCATATACAGAGAGAAAGAATTGTTATCAGAGACAACCTTATTAAAAAAATCTGACTGATGATGTTGCAAAGAAGCACTCTTCATTAAACCAAGAAAATTATGGAAAGAAAGAAATCCCCATCTACAACAACTCTTTGAAGAATTAATTTGAGTTGGAACAAGATTTAATTTCTCTTTAGGATCAATAAAATATTTTAGGATTGAATTGAACTGAATTGAATCTCTGAGCAGCTTTCTGAATCTGGGTCAGGAAGCTCAAACACCACAGCTACTTTTTCTTTCTTTTTTTCAGACAGCAGATTTGGTTGTAATGAAACTAAGGTGCAGCTAGTGAATTAGACCCAGCTTTCGAAAAAAAAAAAAATTGAATTTGATCCAAGGTTCTCTTCTTTAGCAAGAGGATTAGCTTTTCAGGAGCTAGCTGGGAAACTCTGGGAGAGTCATCAATTTAAAACTCCTGGAATTCTTTGGCTTATCTTTATCTGTAAAGATAAAAGTAGCTTGATGGGTGTTCTGTGGTGGCACAGGGGTTAAGCACGACCCACATATGGAGGCCCTAATCCTCGACGTGGCTGTCACTGGCTTGATTCCCGGCCTGAAGAACCTTGCCGCATGTCTTCCCCATCTCTCAGTACCCACCTTCCTGTCAATTAACTATCAAATAAAGGGCACTAGAGCCAATAAAACCTTTAAAAAAATAGCTTGATAATCTGAAACAAGATTATTAGATTAGCAATCTAATAATCTTGATTACAAGGGGGCAAATACTTATTTTTTTTTTTTTACCAGTGTAAAGTCTCACTTTAACACAGCAATTCTTGTCTTTAAGACATAAGGGCAGAAATGGATTTTTATTGCTTTTGCACAACTGTAAAACAAGCTCTTTTTTCGCTGTAAGTATTACTTCTGTTCTCTCTTTATAGCTGCAGTGCGTACTGTAGCTTTAAGGACAGGTACCACCTAACCACATCCCTCTACAGACCACAGTCCTGCTCTCTGAACTAAATCATGCTCATACTGCATGCAGTCAGCTTTGTAGGTGTCAGCCCAGGATATGTGTAATATCTTGACACACCTGAGAATAATGCTCCTTAGGTAAGGCTTCAGAAGAAAAGGACACAAGCTTTTGTTTAAACTGAAAGTGTTGTTTGAATGTGTCAGTTCTTGTAACAGGGATTATTATTGTTATTATTATTCTTATTATTCTGCTCATATTGTATTATGTTTTCTGACATCAAAAGGCATCTCTTCTTATTAGCTTGAACAGATTTTTCATTAAACCAGTTGATCCATATGAAAGCTGGCTGACTTTTCTGTTTTAAGCTTTAGCTATAGTCAAGTACAGAAACACATGTGCTTCTCTCCAGGTTTGGGAATGTTAATGGACTTGTGCGTTTAACCTTTTCCAGATGGAATAGCTCCAGCAGCAAAAAGAGCAACCCTTCCAAGATGAACAAATGGAAGATGATGGTTTTCCTGCTGTGTGCAGCTGCCGTTGGGCTACTGCTAAAGTCACATTTTAAAAACTGTCACAGCTTAAAAGACAGAAACCTGTCCTTGCATGAGCCTGAGTTTGAGTTTTCTGATGTTAATGCACTGCTTAGTCGTCACCTAAGGCATTTGGTCTAACCGTTTCTCTCTGCAAACGTCAGTCTTTCTGGGGAAGCATTTAGCTGGTGGAAGGTAAGTTGTCATACCTTCACTTGAGTAGTACCTTGTAAATACCTTTTTGTCTATTTTCTTTTTCTTCCTTGGTTGGTCTAACAACAAACTCTATGTGACATATATGTCAGGAACTACATAGTAAGAAACATGATCTCAACTGGTATAAATTAACAGTGCAGAAGCTGTTTGAGATATTCCCACCCACTTCCAAAGCCAATGATGTAAGATACAGGACTTATGCAGTCGTGGGAAACTCCGTCAACCTGAGAGGAGCGGCTTATGGACGCCTTATAGATTTCCAAGAGGTCATTATAAGGTAAATGCCCCTGTTTCAGAAAAGCATTATAAGGAAAACAAACTCCCAAAATTAGTCAGATTTCCCCTCTGTCCTGTTTAGAGTGAATGATGCATCAACACAATGTCACGAAGAAGATATCCGCGTCAAAACAACTCATCACATCATGTACCCAGAGAGCGCAGTGGATTTAAATAACTCTACTCACCTCATGCTGTTTCCATTCAAGATACAAGACCTTGAGTGGTTCATTAAGGTCTTTACGATGGGATTTAAAGGAACATGAGTTCCATGTTTTCTCCAACGGTTTAGGATTTTAAGCATCTTGCATGTCAACTTTTATTGAGAAAACAAATTTGCAAATACAAAGAAGAATTCGGGAATAGAAGAAAAAATATAAGGAAGGATGCCAGGGGTGTTTAAGCTTCTACACTGAATGCATTGATACAAAATAAATAAATAAATAAATAAAAACAGGAAGCAGATATTACAGATATGAAACATTTTCAATAACTGCAACATATGTGTTTACAGCTTTTTTGGTTTTACTCTTGGAAATAGTGGATAAATATAGATTAAAAAAGGATAAGATGATGAAAATGTGCATTTGTGAATCTGACATTTAACAAATTAAAGTGAAACTTCAATAATACCAATAAGCAACTCGTTTGTAGAATAAAAATTGATTTCTAGTTAACAGGGGCAGATCTAGAAAAATATTTATGGGGTGGCAAGAGGGTGGCAGGGACTTTTTCAGGGTTGGCAGTACATAGATGAATAACATGGTGAAAATATGATTTTGAAAAATGAACACCTTTTTTGTCAATCACAGGTTAAGTGAACCAAGTTATTGCGGTCAATTTTTTTTGCTGCGTACTTTTGCAAACGATACCCCAAGTATTCATGCTTTTTAAAAAAGACTAACATTATTCTTTTGATTTTTTTGTTCACCAGATCTTATGTTAAAGTAAAATCTAAAATAAAAGTCAACAAAGATTTGTTGAGTATTAAACATGGCATGTTTTTAAGGGACAAATCATGTTCTCCACAAGTTTAAAAAGAGGTTTTTTTCTCTTAACAGGTGATAAATCCAGCTTTCATGAAGTATGTCCATAAGATTTGGTCGAAGAAGAAAGGATTATATCCATCCACTGGGTTTATGGCTTTGGTTCTTGCTCTTCATATTTGTGATAATGTAAGTAAATATAAGTCTTTCAAAATATTTTGATTGTGATGATCAGTATTATGATGCACTTTGTTCATAATTAATCTCTCTCATATGAGCTCATCTAAGCATTTCTTTCAGTTTTTTTCTGTCATATTCTACAAATAGATTATATGTTATATGTACTTTTTATATGTTGGTTGTAAACAGAATTATTTTTGTTCCTAAGTCTTCTGGTACTGAAGCAGTAAGGAACAGATTAGCCAACACAATAAATGTTTTAGTGAAGATTCTGAAAAATGTGAACTAAAACTTTATAATGGTGATATTCTCTCTAATGGAGCCCATGTTGTCATACCCAGTAATTGGGGCAGATATCTATTAAGGGTGTTTTTATACTTGATAGTCCAGTAGATTCGGTTTAAGTGAGGACCAAAATTGCAACATTTGCTACATCTTAAGCTGGTGCTCTATTGTGTCAAATGATTAAAATCTATTTAAAAACATATTTTCCTCTTCGCCTGTGGGGTTACTGCACTAGGAACTACTGAAGGAAATGACACAAAAACTCCCAAGGAAGATGTGACTGTAACTTCCTTCTTCACAAAATGTAAACAAACATGGAGTGGCATTTGACTTTAGCCGTTGGAGGATTTCTCTTTTGTCTTTCGTAAAAGACCAATAGCCATATTTTTTGCTAGTACACATTTGTTTGAGTGCATTTACCCAGAATTCCTTGCACTATAATTCATTTTCCCATGTCTCCAGTCCACTTAACACTCACACGTGCATTAACTGCACCAGTTCACTTCAACTAAACCCAGAGCTGGTTTTTGGGTGGACCAGAGTTTGCTTTTTTTTTGGTCCGCATCAGAGTTTGGTTGCACATTCACAGTTCCCCAAATGAACATTAAAGATTTAATTATTTCAACAGATTTTACCTGCTGGGTCCATAAAAACATTGATCAAATCACTAGGAAACTAATTGATTTTGCTTACCTAGGTCCACGTTTTTGGGTATGGAGTGGACAGCAATGGAAACTGGAGCCATTACTGGGAAACAATTAAAGATAGAAAGTTAAAAACTGCACTGCATCCTGGACAATATGAGTATGCACTTATCCATCACCTGGCTAATGGCCGAAAGCTAAAGCTGTACAAAGGGCGTTAAGTTATCTCAGACCTTAAAGAAAACGTGTATTAGTCACTTAAAACCATTCAGATGACATCATTTAAAGGTGAACAGTTTGTGTGAAGATTGAACTGAAGACTGAAAGACTTCACAAGAATTATTTCTCACATTCACAGATTTTAGCAACTGACTCAAACATCAGAACAACACTACATAAAGTCAGAAGATGGTAGAAACTCTTTTAAACATTTACATATATATAGCAGATAAATTATGCTAGATTTGAGCACTTTATTTATTGTCAGAAATTATTTAAATATGCTTAATAGACAAATATGCAATGACAAATACATGGCTGCGGCATGGGTGTCACTGTACTGAATGTTATTGGGTCATACTAATTGGCAGAATGTACTGGTAAAAGGCGAGGTTCACGTTTATAGAATGCTGTTTTTCTTTGTGTTTTTAGTGTTTTCTCCCTGTTGACTCCGTTGTGTTTAGGGCATTTTGTCCTGTATGAAAACTGCAATACAGAGTCAGAACAACAAAGCAAATTGTCTTGAACTTCGGTCTAGTAATTTTATTCATGTTTTGTTAATCAGGATTGAATACTTCTGACAACACTAACACAGGATTTCTGCTGATTCCACCAACTCAAACTTAAAACATTTTAAGACTCTTATGAATCAAATTTAAGACCCGTATTACCACAGAAATGTAAAAATAAAATAGCATATTTTACATAGTAGAAGTGCTGAGCTTTTTCTGCACAGAATGAATGTAAGGGGTGGCACAGAAGTGAGCGAGTGCCGAAGAAGAATGTCATCCAGCAAAATGGTGACACAATTACACTTGGCCATGGCGGATGCAAAAGAAGTAGCTGGCTAGCTAGCAGGTGTATGTTAGCAGCTAGTTATCTCAATCGCATCAAGTTATGGAACAAAATGAAGACAATGAATAGCATTTCTTACCTTTTACCTAACTCTCAGTCAACATAGACGGACAGTATTTTATAAAAGCATATTGGTTTGCAGATTACTTAGCAGATTACTTAACAAGTAGGACACAATGTGTGCAAATGGATTAAACATTTTCAACCTGTACCAATAATGAGACCTTATCAAATGATTCAGTAAGAAATAAAGTTTTCATTTCTCATGTGATGTGGAACAATTAAGCTTGATTTATTGATGGATTTTTGAGAGTGCGTGTGTGTGTGTGTGTGTGTGTGTGTGTGTGTGTGTGTGTGTGTGTGTGTGTGTGTGTGTGTGTGTGTTTGTTTAGGAACATAACTACTCATTCACGTATGATGTGCTCATCAGTCAATGTGGGTTCTTTCAAAATGAGTGAAAAACTTCAACAACTCCAGATCAGTTAAATCACTCTAAGTAGGTAGAGGGCTGTCATTAATTTGTGCTTAATGAATTAGCAGAGTGCCTGAGAGTGAATACTGACTAATTTAACAAGCTACGCTACAAAGCATTTGCATCTGTGAGGCCGTAAAAGGTTAAAAAAAATAATCGGCTGCTGTGATTCTTCATTATTTTTGGATGATTGTTATGTGACATACATGTTAATGCACCTTAAAGTTGTTTGCCATCTGCCATAAAACATAAAAGAAGAAGAAAGTGTAGGTTTTACTTTATGTGTTTCTGCACCATTTTTTTTAACTTACCCTTCCTGTTTGCTTTCTGCTATATATTCCGTCTTGATGTTTGTAGATGTGTTGATTAGAGTACCCTTATGAATCGTTTTACTTGTTCTGCCGGTCTATTCCCTCATGTTTTTTTGTTTTCACCCTTGTATGATCAGGCTCAATGACTTTGTCAGATTTTCCTCTTTGCTCATCTTTTTGACATCTCTGTTATGCAAACCTGGTCACCTGCTTTTTGTTAGTTTTGTTGCCAATTCATTCTTTACTCTTAATTTGGATTAACCTGCTGAACTCCAGCGCCTGCCAGGTTCTGGGGATACATTTAAATCTGCAAAGATTTTTATTCGACTCGTCTCCTGGCTCCTCATGTGATACGTTGGGGGAATCCATCAACTTAACAACTATACTTTCCAATCTCCTGTAAGTTTATTCACTTAGCTGATAGGAATGTGTTGTACATATTGATGTGCAAGTTGTTTTTTTACTTTGGATAAAATTGAGTAAAGTTATTTGTCCTTTATTAGGTAAATTTTAGAAGTCTAGGACTTACCTTAAATGTAATCTTCTTTTTTTTTTAATTATAATTTTTTTTTTACTCACACACTCTTTCCAGGCTGAACAAAATCACACAAACAGAATGACATGTAAAAAGAACCTGTTGGTTTTCCTGCTGAGCGTGACTGTGGTTGGAATCTTAAAGCTCTACTTCAGAAGTTCTCCAGCGACCCAAACCTTGGTGCCCTCTTTAACTGAAGACAATCTGCTGTTTATGCGTCACATTGAGCCATTTTTGTTTGCAAAGACCAACTTGTCTGTGGAAACTTTCACCTGGTGGAGAGTAAGTTGGGATTTTTTATTTTTTATAAGTATCTTTTCTAATAATGAAGGTGTGAGATTGTATAATTTTTTTTACTCCTGGAAACGAACTTGTCCAACCAGATTTGTGTTCGGGTTGTTTTGGGTTTTTCAGGTCATTCAGTTTGAGCAACGTGACCTTGGTTACTTTAACTTAGCGCAGAAGAGGCTTTTTGAAATATTCCCATCTATTCCCATATTTGGAAAACCCACAGCGGACAGAGTCAGAAGCTGTGCTGTGGTGGGAAATTCTATGAACTTAAAAGGTTCCGGTTATGGGCGCCTAATAGATTCCCATGAAGCCATTATAAGGCAAGTCTCTGTCTTTTTTTTCCTGGAAAGCAAACATTCATTTAAAAATACATTTTCTCCCTGCTGTTCAGAATGAACTTGGGTCCAGTCAATGGCTATGAAGAAGATGTGGGAACCAAAACAACACATCGTGCCATGTACCCAGAGAGCGCCATGGATTTAGACAACTCCACTCATCTTGTACTGTTTCCATTTAAGATAAATGACATTGAGTGGATCATCAAGGCCTTCACAACTGGATTCTATGAAAGGTGAGAAATAGTCCAAAAGATAAACTTTTCTTTCTACCCTATCATATGGTTGCCTTGAAGGACAAACCACATCAACACATTTCTAAAGACAACTGCAAATTGGAAAACACAACATATTCAAAAACACGACGGCATTAACTGAGTTCAACTACAAATTAAGAAAACACAACGACGTTAACAAAACAGAAGAGGTAGATCCAAGTGGGAAGACTTACACATTTATTGGACAAAACCACATTTGGCTTT
Source organism: Micropoecilia bifurca (assembly GCA_903067075.1). Taxonomy (NCBI): domain Eukaryota; kingdom Metazoa; phylum Chordata; class Actinopteri; order Cyprinodontiformes; family Poeciliidae; genus Micropoecilia; species Micropoecilia bifurca. The sequence goes on along the minus strand of CAEGAF010032209.1, from coordinate 775 downwards.
AGAACAGGAAATTATTCTGGCTTTAGCGCATTTGTTAAAAATATGAATGCTAGCGGTGATGCTAACATAGCTACAGCTGTCCACGAATATTTTGAGAGAGCAAATGGCAGAATAATTTCTAGTTTTGAAGGTCAAAAGTGGAATCGTCCAATAAACAATATCTCAGGTTTCCCGCACAGAATTTAATGTTTTCTTAAACTGTAGTTGTGTTTAGTGATTTGTTGAAGTGGTTTGCACTTTTTGGCCTCTGCACTGTCATGATGACACATTAAAAAAAACCTGAATAAATTCTAAAGTAACACATCATTGTGAAGTTTAGAGAAATACTTACATGGTGGTGCAGCATGTATTGGTATTCAGCATCCAGAGGTTGCTGTTCCAGCAGCGACATTGAAAATACAGCCAGAGCTACAAACCCTTAGATACCCACTGTTCATTTCAAATAATTGACCTAGTTAAAGTCTCAACTTAAATCTATATGACAAGGTTTTAGAAAGACATATTAAAACATTCTCTCTGTCTGAGCTTCAGCTATTTTGCAAAAACATTGGAGAAAAGTAGTTTTAAGATGTTCGGAGCTGGTAAAGACGTGTCCCACAAAGACTCATGGCTGCCACGGCAACAAATGTAGTTCCAGTAATTGACTCAGGGAAGCTTAGTGAAAATTCAAGCAACACTTTTCAATTTTTTACTAGTAATTCAATCTGTAGAGACTCACACAGAGAGAGAAACAGCAGTTAGACAATTTTATTAGACCGAGAATTTGGCGCTCGGA
>CAEGAF010032155.1:0-28707 GCA_903067075.1 Micropoecilia bifurca | reverse complement strand
GCATTATTTATTTTTCTTAAAAATACAAGATTAATAAATAGAATTTAAGAGATGTAAAGAAATGTTGCTACACACTCATGTACAGTAGATGGCGGTATGCACCTTAAAGTTGCTTGCAATCCGCCATAATAGAAAAGAAGAAGAAGAAGAAGAAGAAGAAGGTGTTTCCTATTGGTGGTGATGAACAAGCCCAGGTAAGTAGCTACCGACTTTGTAGCAGTCAATCAGTAGGTGGGTCAAAACACCAGGGTTTCTCTTTTTCGCTTTTTTGTAACAAGTAACTAAACCACACATTGAAAATGTATCGGAGTAAAAGTAAGCAATTAAGTTCGGAAATATAGTGAAGTAAAAGTGAAAGTTATCAAAAATGTTCATACTCGAGGAAAGTATGAAGTACTTCAAAATATACTTAAGTAAAGTAGTGAAGTGTTTTTACTTTGTTACTATACAACACTGTTTAAAATGATTTGGTCATAGGTTTCACTGAGTTTGAATCTTTCTAGGAAAATCAAAATGGAGTCCAGCGTGCTTCTGCAAATATGAGGACGAAGGTTTTGCTTGAGTGTCTTTGAATGACAGCTGCAGCATGACCTTTAGAGAAATCCCATTACCATATTGGAGTTGGAGTGACAAATACACAAGTGGAGCTCAGATTAGATTTCCCTTCTCCCCTGCTCACATATATAACTTACTTTGCCTAAGTTGTGTAATTGTTTACCTGTTATCACAAATTTCTAATGATAAACTTTTGCCCCTTGTTCTCTGTGACAACAGTCAGACGATGAAGAATCAGCAAATATGCCATGGTACAAAACACTTTAGTTGCAAAATTACTTTTCCTGCTTCCAGGAGGCCTGACAGAGCAGCGAGCAGCATTTTGTCCAGAGGAGAACTGGACAAAATGGTACAGATGACTAACTAGCTTCATGGTTATCACAAGTGTTGGCATGGCAACCAGCAGAGCATGACTGTTGGTATTGAAAAGAAAAACTAAAGCCTGGATCAGACTGTTTGTCTGGATCTTTCTTTTCACCAGGTGCTGTTTTAAAGTTACAGCTTGTTCAAAGATATAAAGTTTGTAGAATAAAAAAGCATAATTTCCTCAAAGTCCAGCATTTAGTTCATGGAATGATCAATCACTTATTAGGTACTTCTATTTCAATAATAAATAGGCCAGGGTTCATTTTGGTACCAAAAATGCAGGTCAGATCAGTTCTGGTGTGTTTTTCAAAGTGCTTAAATTCAGAGGAAAAAAAATAGGAATATCGTGAAAGTACTACACTTTAGTTAAAAACAAAAAAATTGAAACATAAAGTCTGAAAGTACAGGACATGAGCCAATATGCCTTATAAACAGTGAAGTTATAAATAAACAAACAAGGTAGGTCAAGGTTCTTACTCTGTTAGACGCACCTGTCCTCACACTACAATGTTTTAAAGTTACAGTTTGTTCAAAGATATAAAGTTTGTAGAATAAAAAAGCATAATTTCCTCAAAGTCCAGCACCTAATTCATGGAAATGATCAATCACTTATTAGGTACTTCTATTTCAATAATAAATAGGCAATGGTTAATTTTGGTACCAAAAATGCAGGTCAGATCAGTTCTGGTGTATTTTGTGAAGTTTTCAAAGTGCTTAAATTCAAAGGGAAAAAATAGGAATATCTTGAAAGTACTAGACTCTAGTAAAAAATAAAAAATTGAAACATAAAGTTTGAAAGTATAGCACATGAGCCAATATGCCTTATAAACAGTGAAGTTATAAATAAACAAACAAGGTAGGTTAAGGTTCTTACTCTGTCAGACGCACCTGTCCTCACACTACAATGAGGCTGGTGCAGCTTTAATAATCCGTCCAGCTTCGCTCACTTCACTTGTGCCTTCGTCACACCATTTCTAACAAGCATGTCAATGTTCATTAAAAATAGCCACTTTTTCCCATTATTTTTCCACTTTGTCATTCAGATGAGCTTATATTTTATCCATTCTTCAGTGGGAAAAAACACAATAAGAAACCGATTCTATTTATCGCTATTTTTTCACCTCAACACAGTCATTTGCAGGCATCGAGAGCTGTTGGTGTCCATTCAAGATGCCAAATATATTATTGGCAATCAGGCTGTGAATGCATAGCACTTAAAAAATGATGACCGTATAAAAACTGGGTCCAAGCAGACCTTTGTTGTTGTGACAATAAACATGTTGATAATAGGATGAGGGTGGTGATTTCATTTATTCTGCAGCTCCAGTTCTGTTTTGCATGCCTATAATTATGAATTGGAGGACAGCTTTTAGAAGCGATGTCCATGTTAATGCAGATATTTTGTAAAAGAGAAATTGTACTAACAGTTTGGTGAGAAAAACCAAGAAATGAGAAATGATTATGTCACTTTTCTCCACATATGTCCTACTTTATCCTGACTATCATTACCAATCTTCAAAATGTAAAGTGAAGAAAATACTCTTATTTTGAGGTTTTATATTAGTGACATCAGCTTTATTGCCACCTGCTGGTGCTGCATTGGTATTTCTGACTATAATTTCTGTTTTTGCTAGAATGTTGATGGAGGAATGAGTATTTGTCAGGTTGCAGCAATCTGTCGACGATGTTGAACTTAGAATTTAAGTAGAAGAAGTTAATGATCAAAAGGAAAAGATAAATATGTTCTCAAACCTTTATGTGTTTGTGAATCACAATCTCTGATTTGACATCCTTGTTTGGTACATGTTCTGCTTTTTTGGGAACTGCCACTATTTATGGTGCACAAATATATCAGAGTATTGCATGTGCTTTGTTGTTCTTTTTAAAAACTGAGTAAAATCAAATTTGCTTAATCAAATTTGCTTCTGCATAGTTTTTCGTCTTTGTGTTATAAGTAAAATTGAAGATGGTGAAATTCTTTGACAGCTCAGAGTTTACTCAACATTGTGACAGATCGGCCTTGTAGCTGTTGCAGCTTGTGGAAAAATGCTTAAAAACACAACAGGAACTGTTTGAATTCTCATGGCAAAATTTGCAGCTTTATAAATCAATTCATTCAGATGTTTTGGGGGGTTTTGCTCCTCTGTAGATCACAAATGTTTGGTATGTGTCCTCAGCCGCACTCAGTCATGTTTTAGACCTCAAAGAACAAATAAAGGCATCACTTTTAATGGAGAAACAAAGATGAGCCTTGTGAAGCTAATTTAAAAACTGATGGAGCAACACATTCCCCACAACGTTGCCAGACACACGCTCCTACCCAGAGAGGCTCTGAGAGTACAAATCCTTGCCTGAAGCTTTGTTTCTTCTATTTTATCATCCAGCCGTTGTTGCATAACTCCTCTGTAAGTACGTGTGCAGAAGGAAGAGAACATAAACAAAAAGAGAACCTGTTATTTAATTAAAACTAATCAAAAGTCTTCTTCCCTTAAGGATGCTTACAGTTTTAACTTCTGAGAAAGCGAGGCTGCTGATTCTGAGGTTTTACAATAAGTCTTTAAAGATAATAATGCGCCTTCTAATGTGTTTTTAATTAAAGAAAAGACTCCCTTCATCCCATTTTATTCGTGAATGGAGGCGAGTTATTACAGTATACAGAATGCCAACCTGGAAGCTCTTTTTCTTTTCTTTCAACACAGTTTGTTCACACTTTGTCACACAAGCGGCTTAATATTGTTTGCTGTTATTAAGCAATGCTAACAGCTTTGCCAGACAACAAAAAGTGCCAATTACATGCACAGGTTCACCTACATTTACGTTTACTCCCTAATAGTCTCCAAATCTGACGTGCAAGTGAATCCAGCTGCTCGCCTATAACAACTCCTCCGCTCTTAAGTTCATTCATACAGTTAGCCATCCAAGCTCACTGCTTAGGCCGCTCTAATATATTCCCACAGGACGGCTTCCCACTCTATAATTTGTTGACTGCTGCAGAGTGTCTAAAGAGCAGCAATGCTCCTTAATGCACTTGTAAACAGAGGCCCGCAGATACACACAATCTGTTGCCTCGAGAAAGAGTCGAAAGCTGTAGTTGGGCTGCAATAATTACAGGCAGCATTGAATTTCCTGCTCTCCTCTTTTTGCAAACAGTGTTTAGCAGAAGAGGGACTTGCTTGCCTCCCATGTTCACACGGTGTGGCGCTCCAAGAGACATCGCTGCGTTGTATCTGAATGCTGCGCAGTTAGAGGTCTGCAGACCTTTGATCCGCGTCATCAGCTTTCCCGGTACAGACTGCGTGTCTTTTTGCTCTTATGGTTTCAGAATCAAGAATGGAGAACAACGCAAAGTTTCAGCGTTCTGACAGTTTACAGCTGCAGACACTTTCACATCCTCACATTGCAACAGAGAAGTACACACTCTGTTCCCCCTTCTTTTAAAATCCTCCACGAACTCTGCAAAGCAGTGGAGCGTTCACTTTGACATATGGCTGACATTCATGCGCAATTAGCATTTTGTCTGTAGATATGCATGTGTTGAAGCATGAAGCGGTGCCCTACCCGATACTCTGAGCTTGTGTATTTGTCGGAGAAAATAGATTCTAATTGAATATCCTTCCTTCGGCTGCTTTGAAACCTCATTACCGGCCCGTTTACTGAGGAGAATCCAGGAAGAAGGCGCAGTGACCCTCAGGGAGAGATGGAGGAAGGAGAGGAAGAGTAGCTTAAGTGAAGCACAATGCCAGGCAAAGTATTAATACTCTGATTGCTTCACTTTGTCATGTTACAACTTTAAACCTGCAGTTTATTGAGATTTTATGGAAGTACAACAGAGACTCGCCAGTGTAACTACAAATTATTTGCTGACAAAAGTTTTCTTTTTTTTCATAGAGTAAATAATAAAGTAATCAAAAGACAAAGCAGCTTGGGAAGCTGAGATATCCAGGCACAATGCTGCTTGATGCACTACTGACTGGTTGCAAAGCAGCCAATCCAGAAACACCATTCATTTTCCTTGATGCTAATTGGTTGTAACCCAAAGAGCCAAGATAAGGAAAAGGTCAATATTGGTTTCTACCAGTGTGCATTATAATGCATATTAAAGTATATTTTGGTGTTTTAAGTATTAAAATAGTCAGTTATAGATATTTTTAGACTCAAGAGTGGCAAAATATACAAAACATAGTTTTTAAATGTCTATTATTCTATAGCTACGTAATATTTGTCTTACAAAATGTACTTAGCATTTTCTGTCAGGCTACAGCACAAAATCCTAATAAAATCAAGTTTGTGCCTGTAACCTGTCATGAGGTAAAAGGTTGGAAATGTTGCATTACATTCAGTTCAGGACACAATAACAGACATGGAAGAGAGGAGCTCTCACTTTCAGATTCAACCCGGTGAAAACAAAACTCACACCCAGAAAACGACAGCAGAACTGACTCCCGATTTACATCATGTCTCCACCCGACTGACGTCCAGACCTTTCTGACACCCTCCATCACAATTTTGATTGACCTCTACATACGTTTTTATGTTTTTATTTAACTGGCTGTTGAACAGGGAAGACAAAAACAAGCCTTACGCTGAGGATTTCCTACAGCAGAAAGGATATTGTTAGTTACACATGTTTCCGCTGTGCAGTCTGCTTCGAGGACAGAGCAAAGTGTCCGAGCCCGGCTCTGTGCCTCTTGATATTCCAGTCTTGCACATCGCCCTACTGTACGCTGTGCAGACCCGGAGCCTGACGGAGTGAGGCGGAGTGAGTCTCGGAGTGAAGCAGGGAGACGGAGCGAGTGAAAGGATGCGAAGGTGGGAAAGTGAGCAAAAGGGTGTTGGGCTTTGGGGAGGGTTGCTGGCGAAGCTATTCCTTGTAGGTGTTATCAGGTTAAGCCTCCCACGACCGACTGTCGCCATGGTGACGCCATGGTTACGGCCAGGTGTTCCCGTCAGGAAGAAGCGAGCTGCGCGTCTTTGTGTAAAAGGGCTTCTTCAGTGACTTTCTTTGTTTTGTGTCCCAGTGTGGGCAATAGTTCAACTGTGGCATTCAGCTGTTACTTAGAAGTAGGACTTTGTTACCTTAGCAGTTGAAGCTTCTTTCACCAACTACAGCAGCGAGCAACCGAGGGTTTATTCATTCTGCCTGATTTTTCATACAGCTATTTTTCATAGCTTAGTAGGCAAACGGAAGTGCCGGTTATTCATACCCCTTCAACTTTTTAGCACTTTTTGACACAGCATCCACTGACTGAAGTGTGTTTTTGGGAATTTAGTTAGTTGTAGCAGATCCAATGTGGATGGAGAGCATCTGGTCTGGACTTTGACTAGGCTACTCTTCTGATTAGCTTAAGTTTATGTAAATATCTTGATATGTTTGCAGTCTTGCATGATTTCTAATTTTTTGAATGACGATGAAGCATGGAAAAGCTTCTGGGCTTTCCTAGGGGCTCAGCTGTTTATCTAAAAAGAATCATAGTATCATAGATTAAATTTTGCAGCTAATTTCATTTTTTTTACATGATAGAATGTAAAAAAAAAATATATAGATATATATAATAACTTACAGGGGTATGAATACTTATGCTACTCACTATAAATGATCTGCTTTATGTTTCTGGTTGATCCTTCCTTTTTTGTTTTATGACCCACAGCAAAGTACAGCTGTGTATTTTTATTGTTGCTGCATCTTCTTTAACTGTTTTAGCTATTTCTGATAATCCAGTAATATAATTAAAGATGGCTGTCCATTTCACATGGAACTTTTGAGCAACTCTGCTGTTCTACAGCATGAGATTTATACTCAAATACATCAAAAAACAGTTTGCTTCAAACTTTAATGGACTCTACTGTGCATTTTCTGTCTGAACCCACATTTCACATGAACAAATAAGCCAATCAGACTTTGTTCAATTATCTCAAAGTATTTTTATTATAAGATAAGCTCACAGTGACAAAAATCGACAATCAGTGATTGTCAATTTTTGTCACTGCCTCTATATATTGATTGTCCACTGCTGTGTGTAGATGGAGAGTAAGAGGCTGTGTTTTAATCTGTTTTGTATGTGCGTGGGTTTGTTTACGTCTCTGTTTGCCTCGTCCGAGCTTCAATTTATAAGCTGATTTGGCAACGTGTTTACAGAGATCTCGGTTTCAATCCGTCGTCGGTGTTAGCCCTGTTACATCACCGTGCGGGAGAAGTTGTATATGATTTCGGTGTGTGTGCGCGTGAACCGGGCAGGGGGTGTGTGGCGTCCAGGCCGCAGCACATGGAAACACACTGCCGACAATGACACACGTGCTTTCTCCATGTGTGCACCGCAGGCCAGACGCACATATATAGAAATAAGCGAAATGCAAACACGCGCACACAGCAGTGAATGATGCTCCTGTTACGGCCGTTTACTGCCTCAATGCTGCACATAAATGATGCAAAATATAAGAAATTCCAGTTAATGTCTACATTTTTAATGAGAAATGTGAAAACATGAGGCATTTAGGGACTTCTCAGCACATTTACTAGTTTATGCGTATTTATGGTGAAGTTACTCAAAATAAATCATTTAAAAGTTCTGCTAAGAAAGCTAATTTGTATTGACTACTGCACTATAAAACACCTAGTGTTGCTCCTCAAAAGTTGACTTGAAACTCTAACCTTTCTTTAGAAGGCAGTATTATTAGTACCCCTGGAAATTAAGCAGATATTTGCAACCGCCTTGACACATATCAGCAGCTTCTGCTGTCACACACTAACAAAGGTTTGCATTGATGTTCTTTCACATTTAGGCTTCTAAGAACTTGTTTCAACAAAGTCTTTCCTCATCAGAAAACGTATATTTTCAGTGAAGTAAAAAATAAAACTGGTTGCAGACGCTTAATGATGAATTTATTGTACAACCAGAAATACACTGTTTGAAGTAGCTTATTTATAGGTTTAATATTTGATAAATATGCATTAAGGGGTCTAAGTCAGGCTTCCTCCTTGCCACTGTTAAGCATGGTGGTGGATTGCACAAAGACAGTGTAAAAAAAGAAGTGGATGATTATCTTTGTAAGCAGATGATTATCTTTGTAATCCAAAATGAAAATGATCTCAATCACACATCTGAACCATTTTAAATGAACTCTTCCAATTATGGCAAGAAATGAGGTTGAATATACTTCCATAATTATATCAGAAGCTTATTAAGGCCTTGATAAAACTTGCTAAAAGACATTTAACCAAAGATTAAGTGTTGTATACTTGGATATCTGAGCCTGCATGTGAGTTTGACACTGTGGATTCAATTTTCTGATTAAAAATATGTATTAGGAGTCATTGAAGTTGAATCACCAATGACAATAAATCATTAAAAGGACAAAATAAATTCAACTTTAATGCCTCAAGATGATGCAAACTTCTTACTACACTTTTTAAAGTTCATCTTCTAACAGACAGGCCCTCTTATTCCTGCTTTACGTGGGAACCTGTTGAGCTGCCAGTAAGAGACCAAGCTGGGAACTGAAAGTAAAATATATACATTCATATAGTTACAGTGGGGAGGAGGAAGTTTGGGAGACAGATGGGAGTGGATTCAGCGGAAGGATGCTCCACAGGGTTTCCATATCCTCCTCCTGTTTCCTATTAAATTACTTTGCTTGAACTTGTATGCCTGCCGATTCAACACTAAGTATGAGATATCTGTTTTCCACTGTGGTGTTCATTTTTAACGTTTGCATTATTGAACCCTACACTCATTTCTAAAACATTGTGTGCCTTTTACTCTGTGTTACAGATAAATCTGCGGCTTATTCTGGTCAGTGGAAAGACGAAAGAGTTCCTCTTCTCTCCCAACGACTCGGCTGCAGACATTGCAAAACATGTTTATGACAACTGGCCAATGGGTGAGTAGCCCCTTGTTTTCCCTTTATTATTAACGTAATTGCATTTTTGAACTGATACATGTGCCACATAATATATTTCACTCTATTATTGCTGGGTTTGGCTTTAGAGTCTGTTTGAAGCAGCAAACTGTACCGTCTGTAAAATAATATTTTAAATGGGCCTTATATCACACCAATGATGCAAAAGTAGCATTTTGATGCCTGTAAATTTATGTTATCCTTTATCTTCATATGGAAACAAGAAAGAAGAACTAATTTTATGAGAGGCAGTGAGGGACAAGCTAGCAAATGATCTGACGGAAAATTGGTTTCTTGTCATTATCTGTTGTTGCTAGGACATAATTTGGTTTTTGGATTGATTTATCCAGTTGCTTTTTGCTTGACTGATACATTTCATAATAAAATTATTTAAAATGGTTAGTTATTACAACTGGACTTAAAAATGACTTAAAATGCCACAGTAAAGCCTCTCAATAAACAGTAAATTATAGTTTAGTCAAATATAGAACAGAGAAAATGTATTTCTTTTTTCCACAGCTTTGATTTTCTCACTTTAAGACTAATACAATTCCCATTTCTTTTAAGTAAAGCTTAACTGAGCGGTGTTTAATTCCAGTCCTTAGGGATCTTTGTCCTGCATGTTTTAGATGCTTCTCTGCTGCAACACACCAGATTTAAACATGGGAATTACCTCGTAAACATGGCAGCAGGTTCTGTAAAGGCCTGTTAACGACCCATGATTTAAATCAGGTGTGTTGAAGCAGGAGTCCATTTAAAACATGTAGGTCATCAGCCCTCGATGACGGTCATAAGACATTGATTTAGGATGCGCTCGAAAAAGTGTTTTTAATTTGAGGCCCCACTTCAAACACACCAAAATATCAAAAAATAAACTGAACTACAGTGTATGTGAAGCTTAGCTGTGATGAAATCACCTGGTTTTATACTGTTTCAGCTTAAGACAGTTACATTAGTCTAGTATGTTTTGATATTTCCAAAGTTCAACACACTTCATGAGCTCATCTGGTGATATTGGAATCATTTAAACAGTTGAAGCTTGTGTTTTACAGATGAAAAAAGTGAAAAAGCGTTCAGGACAGCACATAGGATGAAGGATGTCTCTGGGCACCAGAGACATCCTGGTGCCCAGAGACATCTGGGCATTGCTGATGTCAAATGTAACCTTCCCTCACATCTTCTGGCCTTTTCTTTGTAAAAATGTATTTCTTATTCTTATTTTAATAGTTTAAACACCAAATACACATTAAAGGAAACGTGGAAACCCTGTTAGTGATATTCCAGAAGCTAATATTAGGTTTTCCTCATCTTCGCTGTTGGGATTCAATCTCCTGGATTGGTCGATAACACGACAAGCAGCGTTGTACCTGGGTATTTTAACTTTCCAAGCCGCATTGTCTTTTGAATATTTTATATCATGCTCTACAAAATAAATCCTCAAATTGAAGATTTTCTGCAAGTAGGCAGAGGTCAAGAATTATTGAAGTGTTTGACGATTAGTTCCTGTTTTCACATTTATATCTCAGATCTATTTTTGACGACCGTAGAACTAAGTTTTCATTGCGTAAATTAGGCTTTATGCATCTGATGTTTTCATAAAGCCTGCAACTTGCTGATGCAGTGTAATTTTTTATCAATTAGGCACGCTGTTGTATAAGCAAAAACTATTTTTAAATGCCCGTCTCTCTAGGTAAGTGAGAATCTATGTAGATCTTTGGTGTTAAGTAACAGAAGTGAACTCCTTTTCCCTTGATTATCATTCCATCCAGGAATGTGGGATCTCAGTAATAAAATCCAACCTCTTAAAAGCTGCTGCTTCGCCAGAGATAGAAGCATTTGATACTCCTGATCCTGAACTTAACCAAATGTGGCATTTTCCCACGGAGCTGGGAGCGTCCTGCTTTTCTGCATCGCTAGAATACAAAAAAGAAGGGAAAAAAAAAAAAGAAAAATCCCACAAATTTCCCAGATGATGTTGAGTTCTCCTCAACAACCAGAGTCTTCTGTTTGGGAAGCGCCCCATGTTCCTCTCAGACAACAGATTAGTCGGTTAGCAACAACACCCTGCACTCAGCGAGAGGCAAACATCTGGTGGCCAGACTCTGCTGCTGTGAAACTCCCTCCACTGTTTTTCTCTCTTGCAGTTTTTTTTTTTTTCAAATCTGCACCTTTGGCTCTTATTTTACTGCATTTCTTGCTACAATCCTGCAGCACCTCTCACAAACACAAATGTTTTAGTTTTTGTAAATGCGTAAAATGATATTTTGCCCAGGACAGTTTCATGATTCTGAACAACAATGTAATTGTCACCATGTTTCCATTCACTTTGGATTTCCTTTGACTTCTTGGTTTGTTGTTTTCTGAACCTGTACATCTTAGTTGATATGAAATTCATTTACTGGGAAAGTTTTGAATATCTCCTTTCATCTGTCTCCATAATTGGTTTTTTTCCCCCATCTGTTTCCGTCTGTTTCTGTCAGACTGGGAAGAGGAGCAAGTCAGCAGTCCAAACATCCTGAGGCTGATCTACCAGGGACGTTTTCTACACGGCAACGTAACACTAGGAGGTGAGAAAACACCGGAGCTGCTGCCGCCCAGGGAAAAACGCCTGAGCTCTCACAGACATGCATGCAGAAATCACAGCAGTTTGCTGCTGGAAACTTCTTTGCTGTTCTCATCTTTTTCCTGAGCCACAGAACAGAGGTACCTCAGTGCTCTGGACAAGCCTGCTCTGATGGAGGGAGGGGCAGGGGGAGCTCAGGGAACAAGAAAAATCTGAAAAAACACTGTAGACTGGCATTGGAGGGGACCTTGGGAAGGACAAAGAAGAGGAGGGAGGAGGGAGAGAACAGTGGCTTCAAAATGAAAACCACCAGCAGAATGAAAAGGAAAAAAAAGATAGGATGCTCGTCTTTGCAGCAGCCACACCTTGCTTCCCTTCAGCTTAAGGCTTCTTATTTTTAACCATCCTTTGTTCGTTTTACAAAGTTGAATCCAGTAAAGCATCCCTAGCACTTTTATACTCTTCCCACATGTCGCATTGGTTTTATTGCCGGTGTGAGACGTTAAGACGACAATAGGAAAGCCAAATTATTTAGGGGTTCTAAAAAACAAACGTGGATTTGGTTGGCATTATTGGAGGGGATGGCTTCAGTCAAGGTTGTTGTTTTTATAGCTAACACAAATAAGATGGTTATTCTCAACTGTTGGAGTCGGGGGCCCAATACTGGGCCCAGCATCCTTTTTTACTGGGTTATGGGCCTTTTCCTGGCCATAAATAAAAAAAATAAAAATCAAACAGGAGTCTATTTATACAGTATCTTATTGGTAAGATTTTTACTCTTATTGCATTTACAACTCAATCATCATCCTTAAAATCTGTCTTTTTTGCCCCCAACAATTACAAAAAGAATGTTTAATGAACAAATTAAAGACGGTTAAACACATGAAACGAGTAATTTTATAAATATTCAGTCAGTATTTAGTAGATGCACCTTTGGTTGCAAACATAGCACACAGTCTCCAGAACATCTACCCAGTAAAAATACCACTATAAACGTCTTCAAACCATTTCTGTGCAGCCTTGGCTGGATGCTTTGGCTTGTTGTTTTGCTGTAAAACAAATGTCCTCTGAAGTCGAGGGAAACATATTGTCCTCCGCGATGCCCAAAAAGCTCCACTTTGGTCTCATCAGACTAAAGAATTTTCTTCCACTTGACCATGAAGTCTCCCACATGAAACTCTAGTTGAGCCGTAATGTAATGAACAGTGGCTTTCTAACTGCCATTCTCCCAAAAAGCTTCAACTGGGGGAAAAACCTAAGGAAACGGTTTTGGGACGCTCTGTCTCTCCCTGATGACGCTCGTAACTCCTATATCGCTGTTGGAGGCGTCCTCTGTCCTCTCTTGGCAGATCTACACATCTGCCATGTCTCTTACATTTCTTGACAATGGATTTTACTAAAATCCAAGTTTCAAGTTCACATGTCTTAGACATTTTTTGTGTGTGTCCATCCAATAACTTGTACTGTTACTTGATCGTTGTTTTGGCTTCATGCTGCAATGGTTACAAGAATTGCTGATTTAGCAGTGAATGGATCTTTCAGACTAATTCCCAAATGTGCTTAATGCTTACAAATGTTGGTGAGTCTGTTATAAAAAGGTCAGAAGTGTTAAGAATCCAATTAAAAATACAATGAATTGTTTAAAAAACATTTTCCAGAAATAAGTTTCAATCTGATTCGACAGATTCAGACTAAATGAGAAAATGTGTAATTATATAACATTTTTTCTAATATTTACTCTGTAGATTTTGGTGGTTTCCTAATGATTGGTTAACTTTGGGAAGAATTTTAAAAATGCTAAATGTTTAAATGTTACTTTAAAGCTCATGTTAATTGAATATGGCTTTTAATTCTTAGTATTTTTTTATTAATAATATTAACCTTTTTTTAAAGAAACTGAGCAGTTAAATAACTAAAGAGAAGCCGAATTAGTCAATAGGTGGCGCTATTAGTTATATGTCTTTATAATACTGCATCCATTTCTGTAACTTTCAGTCAGAAACACTTTATCATTGAGCCACAGACCTGCCCGACTGAAACGGCTTAATTTTCTCCACAATGCAGCCCAGCCCTTTCAGGCCCGTTTTAATTTGTTCTCAGCTCTGGCAGGCTATTGAGGAGTGAAATGATACTGATGTTGGATGACATTGCACTGGCTGAAAATGACCTTTACATCCTTCTTCTTTCCTCTCACCAGCCCTCAAGCTGCCCCTGGGAAGGACCACGGTGATGCATTTAGTTGCCAGAGAGACTTTGCCTGAGCCAAATTCCCAAGGTAACGAGCTCTCCATCTTCCCCGTTTCCATTCAGAGGGGCTTTTCCACGAGCTGAAGAACTTTTAAATATTCCACTCCCGGCTATTATTTATTTCTACACATGGTTTCTGTTTCTGGAACAGCCAGGAGTGCAAATAATTGGCACTTATAGGTTTTGCTCCCAAGACAACAGCTTCTTGTGCAGATTATAGATCTGATATAAATCACAGAAGATGGCAGGTTTCCTGTAGATCACTGTAGATTCATGACTGAACCCATTTAAAACAGTTAAAATGCAGGTTTTAGTTGGAGTCAAATAGATTTTTGATAGGAAAACATCTCTTGTTTACAAGTATTCCTTTAAAAAAATGTAGGGTTGATTTCAGATGATTGTTTGTTGTCTCTCGGGTTTTAAGATTCAAGATTCAAGAGACTTTTATTGTCATTCACATCACGTGTTACACGAGGTGGAACGAAATTGAGTCACAGCCCCAGTTACATCCAAATATAAAATATAAAAAACTAGCTACAAGTCCACATTATTATAAATAGGAAAATATTTACAAATATATAAAGACAAGAAGTAGACAAATGAAATGTATATTAATAAGAATGTACAAAATGGATAAAGTATGAATAATGTAGCAGCATGGGAAGATAAATTTAGCAGTAATATGCCAGGTTTTAAATCTAATAATAAGTATACAAAATTACATTGCTGTGTATTAATCAAAGCTAAAGCATACATTTAATTTGGCCTAATTTCTTACCTGGGTAAATTAAGCCATCCTGAATAGACCATGAAGCGTTAACTAACGTGTTGGTTAAACTGCAACTCGATTCCTTTTATTAGACGCTTTTCTGAGTCATTGTATGATGGAGCTTTATGTGTGTGTTTGTGTTCAGGTCAAAGGAATAGAGAGAAGACTGGGGAGAGTAACTGCTGCATCATTCTGTAAATACACACCTGCGCTGCCAGCCCTCCGTTCTGCTAGTCCGTTCACGCCGTCAATGTCCTGGACCCGATGAGCTTGTCCTCTGTCCTGGAGCCTGTCTGCCACCCGGATGCACCCACTAACCCCCCAACACACCCACACACACACCTCCTTACCACCACTCACCCCCTTCACCCACACATTTACAGGTTGAGTAGGATGTCAGCAGGCTCAGGCTAATCCAACACCAAATTGGGGAGCAGGAAGCTGATTAACAATACGGTTGATTCCTATGCTATACTTGATTTGTTGTTTTTAACTTAAAAGTAGAAGAAGGAACTGGATTTGCATGTGTTTTGTTCTTTCTCTTTGCTTCTTTCCTAAACCTTCTGCCATACGCCGTCACACCTCTGATCGCCATCTTCTTCGGCTGCTCAGCGGAGTTCGGCTTCTGGCCGAAGCTTCGCTCCGGCTTCTTCTCGTTGCAACACAGCGGCCAAGTTTGTGTGTGTGGCCTTGTTTTTCTCATGTAGACCGACTGAGAGTTTTAACTGCTGAGCTCATCAGAGCCTCAATGGGTGTAAAACCTTATGTGTTTGTCTGAAAAGCACCTCAGTGCAGCAGAGGAAGCGTAAAACGTGCCTGATCAGAGAACTCGAACCAGGACTCACTCACTCACTCTGAACACACCTGTGTCCTTTTTAACTGCCCTCGTCTATATGTGCCCTTAAAGGTCGCAGGACAGAAATAACCAACCTGTGCAGAAATAATCCTGTTTTTAGCCAAATAGAAGCAAGTATACAACCAGCCAGTGTTGGTGGTGCATCGTCTTTGGAGACTGGATTCTAGCAGTCCATGAGTATTACTGACCAACTGAACTGGTGATTTATTAAAAGCGTTGTGTGAATTTTTCTCCCTCCTCTGCAACATCCCGATCTCATCACTTTGCTATCAGTGTTGTGAAGGGTCTCTGAGACGTCACCTTAAGTTTGAAAAGGCTCCCTCCTTGTCTTAATTCTCTCTTCTTTCCTCTCCTTCAGCATTAATGAGTCTATTTTGCACAACAGAAGCATGTGCTCTTTCATCAGATTAAAGCAAATGTATGAAATGGGTTTTATTTTATGTTTCCAATGGAAGTAACGTTCCAAACTGAGGTTAACACGTGTAGAATATATTTAATATGAATCTTTATCTAGAACATGGAGATTTTAGATCTTGGTGATATCCATTATATTGGTGTTTAGTCGATGCGATTGTGTATGCGGTTAACCTCTAGCCAGGTCACAGTCACTCACTGACGACGTCTTTGTGTTTAACAGCAGCAAATCCTCTCTAATTGTTCATGGACTGATGGGCTTTTATTCTCTCTTTTTCTGTCCAGTTTTTTTTTCATTTATTTGTAATTTAATGTAATCCAATCTTTTGTGTGTTTGTGTGTGTTTTTCTTTGCTTTAAAGAATTGCTTTATAACAGCACTAGGTCTTAAAAATATTGTTTATATTGATCAGGGTTCAAATCTGTACAGAGAAAAAGATGTTTTGAAACCAGTTGTAAATAGCACTAATGCTCCCTCTCCCCACCCCTCCAAATCTTCAAAATACATCTGTAAACTAAATAAAGGTTATTGAAGTGCACTTTGTTCTGTCGTTCTTCACAGACCATTAACTCTCAGTTACACACGGGCTGGAAAGGAATGAAAGTTTTTGAAATTATATTTTACATCTGGATAAGTATGGAAAAAAATAGTCTTAAAAACAATTATTTGTGTTTTCTGACTTTATTCTTTTTTTTCCATTTCTCATCCATCCACCCCTTTGTACCTTTTCCATATTTTTTTTCGTTCTTACTTATTTTGCATTTAATTCCTGACATCTGTGGAAATGCATTTTTATGTACATTATATTTGGACTTCTACTTTAGACAATGATGCAAAAACCATATACACTAGACATAAGAGTAATACTAGATAAAGTGGAGACTTATCTAGTGGAACAGCTGGTTACCATGGAAACTGAGATAAACTGGATGACAGACATTACTGACAAAGACATTAAAGTCTCCCTGCAGCTCAGTCGCTAAATTGATTGATCTACATTTGGCAAAAAAAAGTCATACTTCATTAGTGTACTAAATTAAACATAATTTCAATATTTCAATAATGTTGTAATGAAACATCATTCCCATGTCTGGGCCTTCTAAGAGCAGTAACCCATAACTCAGCTCTTAGAAATGATTTCTCAGTTTGTAATGCATTTGAGAAATAAGACGATATAAGCAGCAGAAGTCAGACTGACATAAATGAGGAAGAAAACCTGAATAACTGCTATAAAATGACAAATGATAATGAATGAATGCTGGAGACCTTCAGCAGGATTTCAAAGACTGCAGCTGGTAATGAACTGTTCAACTGTGAAAACATGTCTGCATAACGGTAACAGAAGTCATTTTGGTGAGGAGGTAAGGAAATCTTTTCTTTGCTCTCACCAAAAATAACCCCTAAAGTTTGCAAATAAACATTTTACAAACATGTTTTTTGAAAACATATATTTGAAAAGGGATAAAGAATTTTCTGAAATAAATAAATTTGTTACTGTCTAATGATCAAACTTGGTTACAAGGTTGTGAAAGGAAGAAACTTGCTATTAATTTCCAAGTGTTTGTTTTCTTGTAGTAAAACTGTAAAAGCTACAAAAAGAATGTTTGTTCTTTACAATGTTAAATGAATTGACAAAATTTCAATGCAACTCTTGAGTTACATTCCCAGTCGTGCATTATAGATATTTGAGATCTGACATTCTTGGAATCCCCATTAGGCCTGATGAAGTTTGGACTTTGTCATGTGAACACACCATTTTACGGCCAAACAATTTACGGCACAATAAGCAGCAGGCTTTAAGGAAGAGAGCACTGGCTCTGTCACTCTTTTTTTTAAATTCAGCTTGAATAGCTACAAGGAAAAGATCGAATGGTTGCATCAATCAAAAATGTAAGCTTGCGTGTCCAGGTTAGACAGCAGTGAACAGGTCAAAGTTCAGCAAGCAGAGCTGTGTTGAACACAGGGTCCAGCTCAGCCTGGCTCCCTGCAGCCCTTTCTGCAAACATGTAATGCCTCATGTACTGAGTTAATGACACAGGGAACAAACAGGGTTTCATTACCGTGTGGGTTGTTTTAAATGAAAGAAAAAGCTCCCATAAATAAATCTTTGACGTGTCAAAACAGTATGAGAGCAGCTTTGAAAGGTTAATTCATTCACAGGTGATGACTGTATGTCCTGTGCAGACTTTTCCCTTCCTCCTCTCATCCTTCTCTCCTACTGAGTCCGCAAAGCTGCAGTAGGTGCCAGATGTGAAAGACGCTATTCTCTCTTTACTGGAGAAAACTGGGATATAGTTTGAGGAGGCCAGTGACAGAAACACAGCAGTCAGATCATGTTTGTATTAAAGAGGCAGTATTATGTGATTTCTAGAGACAAAGTGCAATTTATAGCACAATCAAGTAACTCTGTTACCTTCAGTTTTAATAAAAAAAACACTGTATATAAAACAGAATTTAAAATAAATTTCACTTTGTAAATTGGTCGTCTGTATCTTTAAGAAGCTCCTGCTCTTTCCATCATGACAACGTTTCTCCATTCTTCCGTTAACAACCATTTTTGGGAGCATTAGACTGAGAAAGACTAGATATGATGAGCTTAGAAGACACGTAGTTCCAACAGGTGTTTGCTAATTGCTGCTGTTAGTCTGGAGGAGCTCAGTGTGGAAACACCAAGGAGGAGCTTTGTGAAAATAACAAGGGCTTTGTGAGACTAAGCCTTTAAGCACTCCTCAGTGGCTGCCACTTGAGATTCAAGGATTTTAAAACATGCCTCAATTTATGTTTTTTAATAAGAGAATAACTTTATAACATAATGTAAAGCTTAAAAAGTCCAATTTACATAATATCTCACCCTTTAAAACCAGCTGGTGTCATTGCTGGGTTCTCAATGTCAACATTGTTCAATAAAGAAAGTATTTTGGTCCTGAAAAGTCGCAGAGGCTGGGAAGATGACTGTTTTTCCAAGAATAATGTAATATGCTCTCACATAATAAAGACACCAGTTCATATGAATACACATCCTCAGGCCCTTCAAACCTCACTTATGTTTTATGTGCAGCTTAAAAAGTTTGAGGATGCTGCCATCTTCTGGCTTAACAAATTAGATCATATTTAAAACCTTAAAACAAAATGCTCTCAAACTGCACTCACACATAGAAGCTTCTCTTTTCAGGGGTAAAGTAAACATTTTATGAATCGGATTTTGCAACTTTATATACTTAATGTAAATTGGATGGATATTTTTCCAGAATCTTTCACAAAACATTTCTTATTTCTGTACTTGTAGATGCCTTCAGATATTTTTTTGAAACATACTTCTAAGCATATTTCTGTCTGTGCTCCACCTAAATACACAAAGTCTCAGTAAAAAAAGAGAGAAAACCTAAACAGAGTAATTTATGGATGACAAGTTTTCTTAAATATAAACAATCATACATCCGAATTCAAGTAGCGCTACCACTTTTAGGAAATTAAAATAATAAATAAAAGCATTTCAGTCTATTTGATAACATTTCATCTGAGTACTGTGTGGTACCTAATGGATCATTGAGCTTCATCTTTCAAAAACCTAAAGTTATGAGTGAAGAATCGTCTTTTCTAGAGACAAGTGACAGAATGCTGAGAAACCAAGGTGGCAGCAATAAGCATATATTACAGAAAGATGCATTAAATAAAAACACGGTTTAAGTTTTTCAATTTACTTTGGGGACATCGGCCGTTTTGCTGGACTTGGGCTGAACAACCTGTAGCCTCTGAACCCAGCGGCTCCATATTGCCTTGATCTCCTTGGTTCTCAGACAGTATACAAACGGGTTTATGAGCGGAGGGAAGAAGCTGTAGAAAAACGTTGTGGCTATTCGGCTGTCCGGGGTCAACTGCATGTTAGGGACGTGTGGTGCGGAGTAGACGAAGAAGCGTGGTATGTAGTAGATTGAAATGATGCAGCCCTGGGTGGCACATGTCGATAAGGTCTTCCTTCTGCCCTGCGGAGGGCAGCAGATCACAGTTAGGTCATTCTGAGACAAGAATGAAAAACTACAAGAAGGTGCAGCTCACCTGTCCGCTGGTCATGTGAAAGACTGAGATTATGATGCAAAAGTAGGAGAAAATCACAAAGCCCAAAGGAACAAGAAGGACAAACATTGCAGTGACATATGAAGCCCAGGAAAGATAACTTTTATCCCCACATGCGAGAGCGGCAAGGGATAGAGTTTCACAAAAGGCTTGTATGATTTCATTGGATCCACAAAAAGATATCTGGGTAAAGTTAATGGAAGTGACACCAGGGAAGGCGTGTGCCACTAACCAGGAGAAAACTGTCAGGATTGTCATAGTTGGGCCGGTCATCAGCATAGGATATCTGAAAAAAAGAGAATATGAAGGATGTTTTCTCACACAGTAAAATGCCAGTGTTGAATTAACACCCAAAAGTGTCTATGTGTCCAAGTCAGCTGGTGTTAAATTCAACACTACAGAGTGTCACATTAGCATTTACAACGCTGTTAGTGTTAAAATATATTAAAAGTAACACCAGTGTAGTGTTGATCACAAAACTTAATGTGGTGTTAAAAAAGTAAATAATTGACCCACAAGGTGTCAATATTGATCAAATCCAGTGGAAAATATTCCAAACAATACACAGAAATGGAAAGTTTAATTTTTCTTAAACCCATTTCAGTATATAGACCAAAGTTAATTTAACAAAANTTACTTTAACACCAGCTGACTTGGACACATATAGACACTTTTGGGTGTTAATTCAACACTGGCATTTTTACTCTGTATAAAACTCAGGACAAAAAAGTGTACAGTTGCTTCTTTACCACCTGAGAGGAAAACAGATGGCCAGATATCGATCCACAGCCATGGTCAGCATAATCAGGGAGTTCAAACTCCCAAAATAGTGGATCATGTGTCTTTGGAAATGGCATGTGTAAAAGCCAATACTCGCATCATTCCACCAGTAGCGAGCAATAAGTTTTGGTAAAGCCACTGTGGTAAAGCCTAAAGAAAAGCAACAGCATACATCAGAACTATTCCAAAGGTACAACATACAGTTTGACGTTAAAATATACAACATTCACCAATGTCTGAGAGCGCCAGGCTGACCATGATGATGTACATGGGCTTCTGGAGACTGTGCTCCAGAGCAAACATCACCACCAACACCAGGTTTCCCACCACTGTGGTCACATAGAGGATGAACAAAAACCAAGCCACCATGTGAAAATACTCCATCTGGAGACCTGGGAAGCCCACGATAATAAACTCTGACACTTCAGTGTAGTTCTTCTCCACTAGAGCCATTCTGCAAGCGATAAAACTGTCAGACTGGCATCAGCAGTAGAATTCAACTGAATAACATCCAGGAAATGTGAGCAGAGATTCACCCTGTGCTTTGTTTTAGTTTGTTGTTTGACAGTGTGGTGGGTAAAAGCAGAAGACTCAGAGTTTTATTTAAGATGTTCCAGCAAAGGGAGCTTAAAGTTTGTTGATGCAACTTTGTCTCAGAAGAGAAAATATAATTAGCTTGTTCAAGTTGTCTAGGAGGAGATAGACACCAGGCCCCCGGCGACCCTGTAAGCGTGAGCAGGTGTAACTATTGGATAAATGGATGGGACTTGCTAGGAAAGCTTTGAATAACAACTTAGTCCTAGAAACTACCTTAAGATATTACACTTTCAGCAGACTCAAGGAATGGCAGAACATTTCAGAGGCCATCTAATCTGCCAGGTTCACCTTAACTCTTATGGGAAGATCTGACACCAGGTTCTGACTGAAACCAGAAAAAACATCTTTACAGACATCTTTAATTCTTTAAGTGACATAAGCAAACTGGTAGAGACTGAGCTCATGTCCACTATTTCAAAAATTCTTGCAGAGATTGTGCTTAAGAGGTATTTTTCTGATTTTTAAGTTACATAATGAGTTAGACCAAAAGGACCCAAGAATGGCTGCAGTTGTTTGACTAAAACAAGTCAAGGAAGTACACATATGCACACACTTTCATGTGTGTACTTCCTAGGCTTTTAACAGGACAATCATTGAATAATTTTAGCCAAAAAGTGGGATAAAATCTTGGTTTGTTGTTTTATAGAATAAACTGGAAGAAGTCCTATTATTCTTGACAGATTGCCATTTTGAGCAAGGTTCATTTTGATGATGTTTATCACATACCTCATCAAACTTCAGCCACAATTTGAAATAGAAATCAGTTCGATGGTAAAATAATATTATATAATTCTGACTATGGCCTCAAAAACTAGATAAATACAATAAAGTTAAACAATTGTACGTCTTCCTTCTGATCTGGGTGAACCTGAATTTCTCACCTGCCTTCAGGCCTGTTTTAGGGTTTTGAAGTTGATCTGGAGGATGAATTTGAACTCTGCTGCCACCCTGGGGACTGGAATTACAAGCCCCACTTGAACCAGAGTTTTGAAAACGGGGAACATTACTCCAGTTAAAGTAATGAAAAGTTTCCTGATCCTATTCAGCGGTAGAAAATCCTGCAGCGATGGTTCATCTGCACCAAACATGCTCCAAAGCCTCCTGTCCAAAACTCTTCAGCATGCTGTCAGCTCCCAGAGAGAGAGATGCATTGAGTTCAGGTCAGACATCTCTCAAAATATATATTTCATCATGAAAATATTCCCTGGTATAAAGGGATTGTCAGTGTTTTGACTGGACTAAAACTTCTCTTTTCTGTGAAGATATCATTTGCCGTTTATTTGCTAAGTAGTTAGCATGAGCTAGGCCTAGCTAAACTAGTTCAAATTAAGGTTTCTCAATAAAGTCTTATTAGACATCATATTTTTTTCTTCATATGGTCTTTTTTTTCCAAATTCAACAAGAAACTAAACCATTTTCATCATAGTGCTATTAATTTACTCATTTGTAACCCAGTTCTTGTGATAATACTTAACCTATTTATTACCCTTTTACCCATTTGTTGGTTTAAAAACCAACTCAGCCTGCTGGGTCTAATCGACAGCATTAAATGCTTTAACCCAACATTTTCTGATCACTGTTTTTCAAGTGAGCAGCTCAAAGACCAGAGATGCAATTATTACACCTGTGAGGAAAGTTTCTGTGTATAAGGAGTTTAATAACCAATATTATCTGGGTGATAAAAGTTTGTTTTGCTTGTCCTGTGTCACTGTCCTGCTCTGTGATGGACTGTCCATGGTGAGGCCTCCCTTTTGAGAAACACTTCAGCTCCCCATGCAAACCCACAAGGTCGACCAGGTATAGACAATGGATGGATGGATTTCTGTTTTTCATCACAGAACAAGGAAGGAGGGAGCAGATGTTATCTCAAATCCTCCCAGGATCAATTAGTGAGTTTATCATAACAAGTTTAAGCAAGACTCTGGCCCTCTGAGAATAGAAATACGCTTGTGGGAAGAAGAAAAAAACATCAGGATTCTCCTGAGGCCAGATGAGAAGATACTGTCCCATTATGGTGCGACAAAAAAAAAACAGTCTGACTGATTAGGAAAATTCAAATAAGTGATCATGCAAAGTAACAAGTTACCTCTGAAAGCCGGAATGATTCTCTTTCTTTCTTTGCACAAACTTGGAAAGTAAAAAAATTAATAAAAATTCTGTATCTTTTTTCAAAACATCTCTAATAATCCAGATCATTCAGAATGTTGAACTACTTAAAAACTGATTTTCTAACAACAACGTGGCGTTTAATAAACACCACAGATCTGAAACAGTAAATATTTTCCTTTAATTTTGATTTTGTTCTGGGCTCTATGTTGCTCTAGCATGACAGACGGACATGAAGCTCATCTGTGTTTGGACATTTTTATAAAATGACAGTTGATAAATATTTTTAAATCTAATTAAACAATTCAATAACAGAAACATTAAAAAAGCACATCAGAATTTACTGGATAACCAAGACTGCATCTTTTCAATAAGCTTGATTTCCACATTCTTATGTTTCTTTGAGAAAATAATTTGTCCTTCTCCGTTATTCCTTGAAGTGGATCTCCTGTGGGATAAATACTTGTGCTGCACCTGGGGAGGGAATTGTATTAATTTTCAAGAATAACCTAATAGAAAATCCCTGTGGATGTTACACCATACACCAGCCTGACTTCAGGAGCCATGAATCTCTAATAGTCACTTGAGATAAGTTCTGGTTTTTGACACAACACACTGGGCCACATGCAGCGTCATAGGGCCGCCTGTGGCTCTTCAGCCACTGGGCCTTTATTAAACCAGATATAAAGACAATAACAAATACAATAACTTTGGCTTCTCTGTTCTTCTCTGTGCTGTTATGCAAAACCTACACAAAATATCAACAACAGAAAGGTTAAAGCCTTACTTCTGGAAAGAGTTCATTCTGCTTGTCTGATTCTATGAAACAAATACTTTTTTGTCTTATTGAAAAGTCAAAAGCTGCTTGTTGGTCCGTTTTTGTAGGTTGAAAATGATGGGCTGGTTTGGTTTGTAGTAATTAATAAAATAGAAAAATAGAAAATGGCCTCTTTCTTAAAGCACTAACATGAGTAAAACATATATAATAATAAAAAAGTTTAGTCGTTGAACGAGAGCATCAGCTGAGCTGCTGATGATGACATATTATCTTTCTATAGATTCAGATTCAGATTTATTCAAGACCTGAATCGACAATTAATGTTACAGCAAGTATATATACATATGAAAAGATAAAAACTAAGAGATAAACTGAGAAAAGTTAAAAAGTAAAAGTCAGGTTTCTAAACTCCAAGCATTGTTTGAACAATATTTCCAAATCTTACC
Organism: Micropoecilia bifurca; assembly: GCA_903067075.1. Taxonomy (NCBI): domain Eukaryota; kingdom Metazoa; phylum Chordata; class Actinopteri; order Cyprinodontiformes; family Poeciliidae; genus Micropoecilia; species Micropoecilia bifurca. Next base: position 4,260 of record CAEGAF010032155.1, on the reverse strand, counting down.
AAAGAATTTATTATTATAACATTAGAGAAAGATTTTTTACACCTAAATTTTACTGAACAGTCGAAAGAAATACCCAGAAATTTAGCTTGGCCATTGTTATCCTCCACAATTCAGCTTGATTTTCATTTTCTTTCACTGCTCTGTCTGGGATTTCTCCCATTGAACTGGATTTCAACCGGACCAAGCAGCAAACAGAAGGACAAGTTATGAACAATGTCATCATTCATCTCTGATTGAATCAGTTAGTTTCTTATTATTGATTTCTTAAAGTGAGACACTAGGTGGAAAGCACTTATTTTGTACCCGATGAAGGAATTTCATCAATTGGTTCACTCATTAAGCAACAGTAGCATTATAGCACATCTCTTTTTAAGGGTACACAATGCACCAGATTGATCTTGGAAGCCTTAGGAGTTTAATAGTCACTTGAGTTCAGCTTGGATGCTGTTATAGGCACAAGACAAGCGATCAAACGGGTCTAATAAGAATGATGACCGCATGTAAACCAGCTGTTCAGGGTTCACTCCTCTGGACTTTGGCGTCTAATTTTTCAAACTATTAAGCGCATGTGCAAGTCTGAGCGACAAGACAAGATCAAATAAGATAAGATGCTTTTCTCTTATTAAATGAATGAAACAGGGATTTAGGTGAGCAACGGCAGAAACTGCTTTATTATTCATGTTCAACCCTGAGCTAAACGTGTTGAGGATGTTTAAACCCGAGCTTGTAATTTTTATCTTATAAAGTTTGAGATTTTGACGCTTTTCTTCTTAGACGTTCATTTTAACGGCATACCAACAGCAAATATTCAGGGAATAAAGTTGCTTGTTTCACAGGGCAATAAAGTAATTGTGGTAGTTGGATAATGTGAGCCCTTCTCTCCCTTGGCTTTCATGTGCAGTTAGGGAAACGGTGTTTACCTCAGGATGTGTCATCACCCTGCAGAAGCAATAACAACAAAACAACTCATTAACCCTCCACACAGGCTGCACTGCATCCAGGGACTGAAGAACATTTCAGCTGTGGAGTTACAGCAACTTTGCAGGAATAAACTTATCTATGCTGCCTTGCAATGTGTTTTATCCTTGAAACCTTTCCACATTTTATCTTGTTACAAGCAGTCTTTGTTGTATTTTATAAGGATTTTACGGGAGAGATCGTCACAAAGTCGAGTAAAAGTATTTGCTCCCTTACAGATTTCTTCTATTTTTGGTCATGAAATATAATACCAGACAAAGACAGCCTGAATAAATACAAAAAACTGTTATCAAATGATGATTTCATTTACTAAAGGGGGAATAAATATCCAACCCAACCTCATTCATATCTCATGACAATAAGTAGAGCTTGAAACATAAACATACCAGTAAATCGAGGCCCAACTCTTTCTCTACCACAACAGATCATCCATTTTCAACTTGAGAAACTGATCATGAGCATTCAAGAAACAAATAATCATCTTGTTATCTTGAGAAAACAATTAATGTCTTCTTATGACAATGGGAGAAGTTATCTCATTACCTGTTATACTTATCTGATAACATATGTAAATATTGAGGAAAAAAAACTTGTGAGTAGAGCCTCTCTTGACTTCACTACAATACACCTGTCTAAGGAAAACATTTAAAAGGAGGAACAGTTTATAATAGGGTAAAATAACCTGAAAATATTATAAAAATGTAGCATTTAGCAGATTTTATTCAGATTTAGGATTTTGTTTTAGTTGGGGATTCCCTCTACTTTAGCTTACTTTACCAGTTTTAAAATGAGTGTCTTCAACAATTTTGACTGAATTAAAAAAATTCAAGTAAGTTTTTTTTTTTTACATTGTTCCCATTTATCTTGAAAGTTGGAATATGCTTGATCTGCCAGTAATTCGGCTGCACATCTATCATGCATTCACAACTGCTTGGGAATTCCCATTCGGCTATAAAGGACACCTCTTTGAGCCACATTTCAAAGCAGGTTGATGATTGCTTTAATTCTCTGAGGACTTGTAACTTTTACTTCAGTTGTTTTCTAAGTTACAGCATCTTTTCGCACTCTTTTATTGTTGAGTTTTGGAGTTAGAAGTAACTTAGTGGATCAGTTCTGTGCCAGTTTTGGACACATGAACTTGAATCCTTTGCACCGTTGCTGAAGAGTTTTCATGCAGTGTTTGGAAAAGCAACACTCAGGGGATCAGAGACAAACATAAGGCAGATATGAAAAGCTGCTTGGGCTTATCAGTTCCTTTACTGTTGGTGAAGCAGCTGCTGACAGCACAGATAGGACTCGGTTTGCAACAACAGCCATGACAGTAATCTGACGATGGATTCATTTAATCCTTTTTTTGTAAAAAAAAAATAGCACATTTATCCACCCTGCCTATTTCATTATAAGTGGATTTATCGGCTTACCTAATATGAAGTATTACTATGTCTTTCTCTTTTTTGTATTTATAGTCTCAGTGCTGGGAAACGTGGCTGTAATGGCTGTAATCTGTCTGGATCATAATCTTAGAACTCCAAAGTATGTTGCAGTTTTCAACCTTGCATTTGTGGACCTCTTAGGTAGCTGTGCTCTGGTACCAAAGGTCCTGGATATATTTTTGTTTAATCATTATTATGTCCCCTACAACGACTGCTTGACGTTCCTTTTCTTCTGCTACACTTGCCTTTCGATGCAGGCTCTGAATCTGGTCGCTCTCTGCTACGATCGCCTGATGGCCATCATGTTTCCTCTGCACTATCATGTAAAGGTTACTCATAAGATTATGTTTTCCATGATTACCTTCTTTTGGCTTTTTGTAATAACTTGTGTTTTACTTGCAGTTGGCATTCTTACAAGGCTTTCTTTCTGCAAGTCTGTGGTCATTAACAGCTATTTCTGCGACCATGGACAAATCTACCACCTGGCATGCAACAACAATTTTCCTAATTTTGTGATCTCACTCCTCCTTCCATGTCTGTTTCTTTGGCTTCCTCTTATTATAATATGTTCCAGTTACATATGTATTGGATACACTTTAGCTCAGGTGGTTGCAGCTCAGGAAAGGCTGAAGGCTCTCAGAACCTGCACAGCTCATCTCTCGTTGGTTGTGATCTATTTCTGTCCAATATTGATCACTTTCACGATGGGTCCTGCCATCCATCCAAACGCCAGGATCATTAACCTGTCTTTGACCTCTGTTATTCCTCCACTGTTGAACCCAGTCATTTATGTTTTGAATACACGAGAAATAAGATTATCAATTAAAACAATACTAAAAAGCAGGAATAAATCTAAAGTTATGGTGAAATAAACATTTTTGAGGCCTGTTTTCTTCTTCAAACAGCAGAAGTATGTTTTGACATATATCTTTTATTTTGCATAAAAAGAGGATGGAGAAGCTTTATTTTAGTATTTGTTCTGAGTTACGCAATCTTTTTAGCTCAGTTGTGTCTGAATGCTATCTTTTGTTTTGATATTATTAACAATCAATTTCTAGTTCCTGACTGAATTTCCTATTAAATTCCTCTTGTGTTTTAATGTCTATGCAAAGCATTTCCTAAAGATTTACTTAAAATGAAATTCAGAATTAAGAAATAATCCGCTGTTTCCTCTAGAAGAAAATCTAATTTACTGTAACTGAAGATAATAAAAAATAAAAAACTTGAATAATGAAATTGTTTTTTACTGGACCCATTTACAGTATTTCATATTGGATTAACATTAACATTTTTATGGTGTCTTATTGATCTAGAAACATTGATATTGACAATATTGTACAATAATGATATTTTTGATTGCCTGAAAGTTTGCGATATTAGCTTAACACTATAAGCTACTGTGATCATATGAATTTTATTCTTAAAACACTGTTTGTTTTACTGACGTATATTTGAAACCATCTCCTCTTCAGAAAATAACTGCCTATTTTTTTCTCTCGGTGACATTAAATCAACTGTTTTACAGGTTATTCTATTAGAGAACAGTGTTGAAATCTGTTTTTGATCAAAACAGAGCAACACAAGCAGATGACGTGCTTCTGTAGAAAATAGTTTCTCTTCAAATGGTGGCTTTGAAATCTTCATTACTGAAACTTAAAATAGTTAGCTTGCTCCCACAGTTGCAACTTCTGCAGTAAAGGCTGGAGACTGAACAATACTGGAAAGGCATATGGGAAAGGGAGGCAACCCACAACAGAAATGCAAAGTGGCTAACCTCTCTACGAGAGGACCACAGCAACCTCCCTGAACAAGCCCCGGTAACCATCACTGTGGCAGATGTCCAAGAAAG
>CAEGAF010032151.1:0-50354 GCA_903067075.1 Micropoecilia bifurca | reverse complement strand
ACTACAACCTAAGACACCCAAATTATTACACTCTTCTCCATTTAAAACATGAAACACTGATCAGTTCTGACCCTTGAATGAAAAAAATAAATAAATAAATGTTTGCCTTGGGCTTCTTCAATTGGATTCTAACAGAACCTCCTGTGTAAAGCTTTCTCTCAGACCTTTAAGAGTGAGATGCATAAACCATCAGTTTAATATAGACATGGAAAATTAATCTATACGAGGAGTAGGCCTGTAAATTCATTGCAGTGCCTTTCATGATTTTCATGAATTTGTAAGCAGCTACTCAAATAGAAGAATAACATCAAAAAACGGAAATGCAGCTTGTTTGTGTCAGCAACCTGCTCTGTGTATTTGTGCCAATTTGTATATCACAAAAAGCAAGATAAGGAGAAAGAAAGGGGACCTTAAGGGACACATAGCAAGGATGAATGGAGAAAACTCAAATGAAACAAGCACATATCCTCCAGTGATTGTCATCCACAACTTAATAGGAAGTTTGAAAGTTAGAGAATTTGGACTGATTGAAATAAATGTGGAAAAACGTATAAAAGAGTGGCAGACAAAGTATGAATGATTTGTAATCATGGTGTGAGCTTTATCAACTGAATGTGTAAAGTAATCTTGTTTCAAAAGTATAAATATATACAAATTGACAGAAAAGTGATACTTTAAGTTTGGAAAGTTTGTCTTTAAAAGAATGTAATATATCCCTGATACCACAATGATTAAAAACAAAGTAAACTAAATATATTAAAAGCATTCTTTACTTTTAGTTCAGGCTTTAAAATGAGAAGACACCAAATGCTATTATTTAGATTTTAAACATGTATAATAGGATCCCATAGCAATCATTTGTTACTCTAATTTGTCGCTTTAACTGATTTATTGAGAGCAGACAGTGAAACACTTGCTTGTAAAAGTTGTAGCAACTCAAAATGTTAAAATAAAAAGGAGAGAGGAGATAGTGACAATTCTTAGAAATGTATTGTATTAACTCAGACTGAAATGGCCAGCAGGCATCTCTTTAATTGCTTCACATGCATTTTTTCAGGTATGAATTGGAGGTGTATGCGGCAAGATGTTTCATAACAGCCATATAACATTTTGTACCCTCACATTTTGTAGGTTTCTGCCTCTAATGGCATGGTCCTACTCATACCACCATTACCATGTCTCTGAGCTCTCAACATTGCCTACTTCCAGGTATTCTAGGTAGTTGCAGTTATGGAATAAGACAAAAATGGAAGAAAATGAGTTCCTGGTAGGAACATGTCTTCAACAGCTAATTAGCATAATTTTTTTCTCAAGACGTTTTTGCGACTTTTTGCAACAAAACATTCTGTGGTTCTGTGATCAAGTCCCAACATTTTTACAATTTCAAGAGTGCTGCATCCCTCTGAACCCCTTTTTTGTTTGTTTTTAACTTTTTGGAGTAAGTTAATTCTCCTTTTGGCCCAATTTCCCCAAAGAAAAGAAGCTGCCTAATAACTACGCACAAATCGGTATAGGGGTCTGATTTCCTTAGGCCACACCCTTCACATACACATCCACAGGGAATTTACAGAGGTTGCACTTGTTTGAGAACCACTGGTCTATTATAAGGCAGTGGAGCTACGCGACACCTGTAAATAATATATCACTTGTTTTTTGGCTTGATCACGAGTCACGATTCCTCAAAATATGAGCGAGGCTACTGTGTGTTTCTAATCCCTGCCAAGGTTGTATCTCCTCCCTACTGGTCGGTTCTGGCGTACCGCATGGCCATCGAGGTAACCAGAGACGTAGAAATAGCGTTGAGTGGTGGGGTTTAGTATCCTGCATCTCTTTCTGGTCTGGAGACTGCTTTTCCTGTGCCTCAATGCCAGCCTACTCCGTGTCTGGCGAATGGCTAGGTTGTGGGGGTGCCTGGTGTCTGTCTGCCTGCGGCTGCTGTGGCCTCTGGTAGCTCAGGCTACCTGCACAATCCTGCTCTTGGGTGCCGAGTGCTGCAAGGTTTCTACTTTTCTCACTGTTGTAGCATCTTTGCAATTCCAGCTGACGTAACACACACACATCCCTATTTCACACACTTCTAATACACACAGAGACACATACACGTGTGTTCACAATCATGCATCCATACAAATAATTCAACAGGTTGAAGGTCATTCAAACACAGGTTTATATTTTACTAATGCAACTCACCTACTCTGATGCAAGATGCAACATTGATCCAATTAAGTCATTCAAACAATTAAGATGTCATCTTCACATATCCATTTGGTTGACCAATACATAAATAAAAACAAAAGACAATCATAAAACAAGACAGTCATCGCACGAGTAACGTACTCTGTCTCGACTGCGCAAGACAATGTGAATAACACTGGCCCTAATGCACACATGCACTACACAGGGCAGGAGGGAATTATGCTCAACTAAACATACTTGGACAACATGTCAGGTTTTGGTTTCCTCATGTTTAGAACTAAATAGTTTGCATTTTTACACACAGGCAAGCATGGCAAGATAGGGACCAGCAGGAGAGCAGCTTAAATCCCTTAGAAACAGGCAGCCAATCATTAATCAGATTCTTGAATTTATAGTTGTCAAGTTATTTCAATTTTATTTAATTTAACTAGATACTGCAGAGGATAAATAGACCCAACTTAATTCCACTTACTCAAAGAATCCCCAACTATCGTTTTTGTTTTGTTAGAGTTTTGTCTCTTGAGCTTTAGTCTCATGTTGCCACTTGCCATTTACAGTATATGTTATTCGTAGCTTTTTCTTTCTTGTAATAATTAATGTATGATTTATTAAAATTTTAAAAGTAGGTATTCTTCTTTCATTTTTAAACCTGTCACCCCCCGTTTCCCCCTTTTTTATACCCTTTTGTCCTTTAGTCATTCTACCCACCAGTGCTCTGACTGGAGAAAAAAGGAATTAAAGAGATCATATGAATCTGTATGCAGATACAAACAGATCACAGCCATCGGTAGACACTGACATACACGCAGTCGTGAGCCCCCCTGAGCAGCTTGAGGCTTATCCACCCACAGTGTTAGTAGCCCTGTAGGATGATAAAGGCTTGGTTCCAAAGTATCAGCTTATATCTTTAGATCAATGGTTGACCCACTACCCAGATGAAGCCACACAGACCAACACTACACAGCTTAAAAGGCCAGTGAAAGGCACTGTTCAAAACAACATGCTGGATTTTGCATGGGTCTAATGATTCTCCCCAGATTCCCTTTCTGTCAGTTTGTCAGTCTTTTTTTCTGTTGGTCCCTCTGGGTTTTCGCCATTGGATTTTTTTCCCCTTTTCACTGCTGCACGCTCAGCAACTAGGCTTGTGCCTGTGAAAGAAAACTGACCTGTTTAAAGTGCACAAAAGACTTGGTTTGATACACTTTAACAACCATTCATGAACCATTATGACTAAAACCAAATAGCCAGAATACGCTTTGTGTTCCCTGGACATTAATAAAACCTTTGAAAATTTTACCAAATTCATTGGTTATGGGCAACAAACTGAGGTTTAAGCGCTGCCCCAGTGTCTGTTAGAGAAGGTTTAGGAAGGTTAGTGAGTATTTGTTTGTTTTAATTCTTGACTATTTTCCCCACAAAATATTTGTGGATGTGATCATTTTGCATAGGAGGCTAGAAATTTAACCATGTGATGTCCAAAATGCAGAACTATAAAGAATTCCTTCTACTGGAACTAAGAGGCCAAGACCAATTCCAGAGAAACATAGCCCCACAGCCCTGTAACAATCTTCAAACGTGACATTCAAACGTCAGGCAAGTGCCATTCTCCTGGCAACAGCACTGCACTGAACACTTAGAGATTTAACATTTGAATAAAGGTGTTCAGTGATGGAAAGCACTTTACATGCTGCTCTTAAGGTAATCTGAAGGTTACACAACGTTTAGGAGTCTTCAGCTATTGGCTCTTAAGAAAGTTGGGGACCTGTATGTTGGTGACTTCCTCCCTCAGGATTTGATGGCCCTCCTATGATTTTAAAGGTTCCAATTTATCTATCCATTTCCAACTCCATTTGACCAAAGTCTTTCAAAAAAAATAAAAAAACAAAAAAAAATCAACACAAAGACACTTGAATACTTTTCTCAAGGTAGAGATTGATCCCCAACTGTGAGGGAAAAATCAATCTTTTTTAAGTCTTGACACAGGATATAAGACGAGGGGGAGCATGGACATATTTTAAGTTGCACAGGGAAAAAGCTTGCCTTTGTTGTTTTATGTTTTTGTTTATGTTCTCCTATAAATCAGATGAATTGCAAGATTACGAAAAATACAGTAAGTGTGAATATAATACATTCTACACATGTGAAGGTAACTAATACAGAGCCACAGAGTGAGGTTTGATGCAGCGAGTGAATGAGAGACAGAACATCAAATTTCAGAGGGAAAATAATGGCAGTGACATTTTGAAAAACTGGAAATGTCTTTGAAGTTATGCTAAACAGCATGACTACAGAGACTGGGAATAAGAATTTGGAGGAAGCTTATTTTGTTTTAATAAAAGAAGCTCTGTAGTAAAAATGTATTCATTACAGAGCTTAGTGTAGAGTTTAGCTTAAGATAAATATGTGGTAATTTTTATGAAAGGTGGATTAAATATGAACATGGTGTCATGAACTATTAATTATCCACAGTCCACGAACATCCCTAGTTAATAAATCAAATTCACCCTTTAACAAGAGAAAATGTGGATCTCAGTCAGAAATGTGGTGTCTGTAAAATGGTTGTTTGATTTATGAACAACATTCATCATTTACTCCACAAATCTACAATCAGCAGTTTATTTTCAGAACAATTTTTATGAGATAAAGATTATTTGCAAAACTTGAGTCCTTAACTCCTGACCTTTTAATATGCAAGTTTGAGACATGTCTGCAGAATTATTTTGTAACTTAAGTTTGATTCAATTCCTGTTCTGAATCAAGTCACTAATTGACACAGACCTTACACAGATATCAGTAATACAAGTAAAAAGCATTAGAGCTCAAGAGATCACTGTAAAAACTCATGGAAACACCAATGAAATACCAATAAATAAAATAGGTACTGCTTGTCCATTTCAACCATCCACTGCTTATACTCATTTATCTTTGCAGGGTCAGGTTGAGATGCATACATGGTATGTGCTGGTCAGGCCACCTGTTGTGATCTGTGTTTCTCTGTGTAGTTATTTTGAGATTTTCTGTGTTTAGTTCTGTTTCCCGTGAGTCTCTGTCCTGTCCTCCCTGTTGATTGATCCCAGCTGTGTCTAGTTTCCTGATTACCCTCCCTGTGTATTTAGTCCCACCTGTTGTCGTCATTCTTAGTTTGTCTGTATACCTTCACAGTCATGCTTTCAAGTCCTGTGTTGGTGTAGCTCTCGTTTTCAGTCTTCAGTTTTTCAGTTACTACCGGTATTTAGCTTTCTGGCGTGCTGCTGATCTGCACTGTTTTGAGCATCTTCATTAAATTCATCGTTTACTTCTACAACCTGGGTCTCTGCGTCTCTCCTCACCACCTCTCACTCACCACTCCTGACATCACCAGTCCATCACAGGGCAGTACAGAGACACACTGGACTGACAAACCGTGCAAACACACAATCAAATCTAAGATAATTTTACCTTAAAGCTCAAAGAATCACTAAGTTTAAGTTAGCAGAGATTGTGTCCAACTGATTCGCTACAAATTACCATTTTTTATTCTAGTGCATTTTAAGAAGGTTGCATACATTTTCTTGGCATTAGTAACTATTATGTATTCGCAGCTTTACAGTAAGTTTTCGCTTGGATGAAAGAGTGTAATAGCCTAGCAACTGTTCCAGCCAATAGTGTTCCTCTGGGGTGAGCTTGTTTCATTCCACTGGGTGTGTTTGGGTGGATATATATATATATATATATATATATATATAATTGAAAGTGTGTATATATATTATATACCTTCGATGATAAGGGAATGACAAAGACGACTGCACATACAGAGAAGGAAAGGTTATGAATCAACAAAGGGAGAGACAGCAAAAAAAGAGCAGCAGATAAAATATAAGAAAAAGTACAGATAACCACAGAATGAAAATGGAAAAGAGACATACCTATCTCAGGTGACCTTTAACAAAGAACTGGATCACAGTCGAGAGTGGCAAGATAAATCTAATGCACTGTAGGAAACATCTTTATTTCAACATTTTCTTCTGCTGATGTTTTATCCAACACTGCCAAAAACAGTAAACAGGTGATGCACAGGACCTTTAAACCTGAACCCTGTTCAGAATTTGAATGAGCCTAGGGCTACTTATCATACTTGCATGATGTTTAAATATGACCAGTCCTTCTGGATCTATTAACATTTCTGCCTTGCTGACCTGCTAAATCCATATATAAAACAACCTATTTTTGACTGGCACAGTTTAAAAAAATCTCATACTTTTTCCTACCTTTACAAGCTCACATTTTAGAAATTCATTTACATTCATCAGCAATTCTGCCCCCTGAGGGGTTTAGCGGAAATATGTTGGATTGTTTAGTCAAAATTACAGTACAGCTAGGGCAATTTATCTTTTGAAAAGCCTGTTAATTTGTTGAGGAGGAAATAGTGGTTTAATTTGCATGTTGAATAAGGAGTAGCTTGAGAATCTTTTAGCAACCTGTTACACCAGTCTCCCCTTACCTAATGAGGCAGGGAATTACTGATTCCTAAGGGAGACTTTAACATGACAAACAAAGCGTGACTTTTAGCTGGTTCAGGGCAACTCTGCGGATTAATGTATGCGTGTGCGCATGTGTGTTGATGTATGTGTATCTGCAAGTACAAAATGTAGATTTAAAGATCCATCATTGTCTACTTGGTTATCGGGGCACTGGGACTAAAAACTTGCAATTAAATGTAAAATTTCCAAATGCTTTCTGAACTCTTTCAACGTTTTCCTTAATCCATTACATCCTTTTCACAATTTTGTCCAGTCATTTACAGTCCATTACCTTGAATTTTCAGTTTGTTTGTTTGCCAACTAACTCTGACTCATGAATCATTCATTCGTAAAAATGTGTCTAAACTCAAGAAATAAAGTTCCATCTCCCTCAAACGGTTACACCTGCTTTGGGATGAAAAAACATTTTGGGCACTAGAAGTAGAGTGGGAGTCAATGTAGTTTTGGGATTGTTCCATACAATAAAATCACCAAAAGAAAGCAAAACAGATGTAATTTGAAAGTTTCAGGGGCAGTAGCTGATATAACAAGCACTTTAACAAAGTTGCTTTTGGTCACAGATTGCAAGTGTTATATTTAAATATATATATATATATATATATATATATATATATATATATATATATAAAAAATACTTATAAAAGGCGACCAGTCTGTCACTTTGGTCTGTCTCCACTGAAGTAAATAACACCATTGGAGGCCGAAGCTTCAATTTGAGCTTTATAATAACAAATAGAATGAAGAAAATCACTTTATGATTCTTTAAGCTTTAAAGTTTAAAAAATTATGCAAGTAGAATTGACTGTTTTGGAATTGAATCTGAAGACTACATTAAAAGTGAAATAAAATGTATCACTCACTTAGCTAAAATACCTTGAAGTGTAACATTAATTTTAGAATAAAAGCAACAGCAAAAAACAGAATGTAAGACACTACTGTCCTTTTCCTACCCTACCCAAGCTTTTCTGGAACAAAAGGAGCCCCTGATACAGGATGCTTCATACTGGTCATGTGTCCACTCATTTCCATTGGAGTGACATTTTGCATCTACGTTAGAAGGAAATAATTTCAAGTAATTTTCTACTGTCTACAAATATTGTGATTATGTGACTAATAAATAACATCCACCAGTGGAGCATCACTTGGAGTTCTTCGGTCATCATTTGTAATATTTTAGAAGAAAAAACTGGTGTAAACCAAAATGAGAGTGAAAAGTACATTTCAGAGTACTACATATGCTTCATGAAACAATATCCAATCAAATAAAATTGTATGTTATTTATCTTCACAATTCATAAAAATACTTAAAATACATTAATTGACAATGTTATACAGCAAATACCTCCACAGCGATAAACTCATCACAGCAAAGGGCTGTAGCCTCACAATACAGCATCTCAGTCATTATTTTACCACGGAGTGTAAAATAACACTCCATTGCAAAGTCATATCACGGCAGGATGTGTGTGCTTAGTATTTCAAGAAATATAACCCATAAATATCATGTTTTTTTTGGTTGAATATTCAGCTGCTTGTTTTGCAGACATATCAAAGCTCAAATCTCCTTAAAATGAATAATAGAGACAACGTGGATGTATGTGACTCAAAAGGAAAACTATAAAATAAATCACAATTACCACGCTCCACTTGTTTTGTTTGACTTTTCTCTCTATTATTTGAAAATTGATGTGCCGAGTTGGAATTAATTGCGGTGACCCAAAAATCTTCTCACATTTTTCAATTTTGTGTTCCTGCTGTTCTTATCCTGCCAGTGGCAGGAAATTGAACCCTTTAGAACACACTGACAGATTTCTCTATTTATTTAATCTGTTGAACGGAGCAAATTTCAAGGAGGCTTGCTGGAGTGCAAGGATGCACGCGTTTTTTCTTTTCTAAAAACCCTCTCCACCATATGAAGCATAATGAAGAAAATTTGCCTTAGTGGTGGATTTGCATTCTCAGAAAATGAACACATTATGATGAACACTGTAGAAGAAAGAAAAGAGAGGGGCAAAACTGCTTGCATCCCTAGGAGTTTTTCATATTTTGTCACAAAAAACTTCATGAATTGTATTGGAATGATTATGAATCATTTTTGTCCCTGAAATGTTTTAAGTACAAACATATGAAAAATTGTGGTATTTGTATACATTAGTTATACTTTACTCTGGTACTCCTGAACAAAATCCAGTGCAAACAAATGCTTTCACTAAAATCATAAAATGTATGGCAGCCTTAGGGCAGCCTATATCAGCGAAGCAGCCAGATAGCTCAGTCCATTGTGAGTCTGGGGGAGCTCCAGAGAATCATAGCTCAGGTAATAGTCAATATAATTGGTCAATAGTGGTAATTGGGGGTGATTTGCACTGATGAGAACAAGGAAGTTTCTCAGTTGGAGTAAAATAAAGGGTGGCCCTGGTACAAAACACACTACAAACTATTTTTGTAGTGTGATCTAAACTATTTTTCAAATGATTTGAAAAATAGTTTAGATCAAATGATTTGAAAAATAGTTTAGATCAAAGCGTACTATTTTGTCAGCATGGAACATTAACTTATAATTCAGTGACGGGACTTAAAAATTGAGAGAGAAAAAATGACGCTTTTCGGAGGCACTGTATGTGCTTGCTTTTATGCAGAATGTACTACTGTCAAAACAGCAAGCCCAGCAAACCGATTCATTGCATAAATGATTCTTGATTTCAAATGCATAAATGTAGCTCTTGCATCATGGTTGAAGTTCTGCAGTACGAAGAAAAGGAACACTAGACTGCAACATTTTGTCCAACATGCAGTTATTCACTGAAAACCCACAGACAGGGAAGTTCAATTTTGAAGAAACATTCCACTGATACCATCTGGCAGCAGCATTGGTATGAATAAAGGCCATGAAAAGAAATTCTTATATTATTTTTTCACAAGTTAAACAAGTATATGAAAGGTAGAGAATGGATAAGACGTGGAGTACAGATAGTGGGGAAGGAAGCGAGTAATCCATAAATAGTTAATGAAGCCTGAGCAGCTGAGAGAAGCACACCAAAGCTACTTAAACTAAGCTGTCCACAAACACAGCCACACTACAGCAAAAGCAAACATTGGCTGACAGTGTGCAAATACATGCAATGAAAGGAGGAGGAATAACATCACTGCTTAACAACACAGAATCAAAACCAGCAAAGACACTCCTCTGTGAACCACCTCTTGTGATACTGAGCATGAATATACATCATCATGGAAATATGATGAGTTTTAAAAGTTTTGTGATGAAACGTACAGGATCAGGGGAAACCTACCTAAACCCCTGCTTTTGTCACTGAAGGCGAAAGCAACGCATGGCAAAGCCAGCAAGAAATCGTCAACCATCACAGGATACGCTTCTTGCAAACTTTGGTACGATAGCCACAAATTGCATGGTTTTTCAAACACTTTGATATCCGAGCGTTTGGTTACTAATGAGATATTTCTGATGAATTTTAAGCTGTTGCTCTCCCAGCGGAAAAACAAAACAACAAAAAAAAAAGTTCTAAAAACGAATGGGGTGCAACACTGGTGCAAAGAGGAACTGAAGGCGGAATATCGCCTTTAAAGTTTTCATTTGCACTCACGCTGACAAATGTGAGAAACACACAGTGGGAGCACTAATACTTCATGGGAGTTCATCATCATCGGTGTGAGACAAAAACCAATGAGGCTTTTTGGCAGATTTCCTGCTCACCCAACGTTGACAAATTGCCAAAGCCCTCTGTCGCAGCTTCACTTCGACACTGCTAACTGATTCATCTGCCATGACTTAGATTGCAGGAAGGAGAACAGCCAAGCGGAAATGCATGCCTCTTATACCTTAATTTGCATCAAACAACATGGAGCAATTAAAGTCACTTTGAATGGTAATTTGGTGCAGAGTAAGCTCAATGTGTCATACTTTGTTGCACCTCTCTTTAGTCAAATAAGACAAAAAAGGTTCCAAATGTGCAACTTAGAAAATCAGTGCATATGCCAAGAACAGGAGTATATAAGATGAATCACTAAGGTGTAATTAAAGTGTTATCCAAGCAAAACAAACTACAGACACGCAAATATGTGGCCTGTATTATTTTAACCATTCCAAACGTGATCAACAATGACAGGGGAAGTTGTTGTGAAGTCAAGCTATCTCAGTAAGATATTGATCCACTAAAATTTTCTCTTAAGCTGTGCATACTAAGAGACGGTTAATCTCCTGCAGTGTGAAACTCTTCAAAAATGTGGTCTCAAACATTGTTTAATTAAGTCTTATTTACTGTTGCACAGGATACAGTGTCAGCCATAAGTTTGAAACCAATCAGCATTGGTGTGAATGTGATGTTAATCTTGGGCTTTTAAAGAGTTATTTTTCCAGGATGCATTAATAATGCAAAATATACCTTCAGGAAATTTTAAAAACTACATTAGAGTGTAAAAATTTTAATTTATTGAGGAAGAATTGCTTGCTGAAGGCATGGTGGCTCTGTTGTAGTTTTACATTTTACCCAATCGCTAATGTTTGGCCATGACATGTGCCACCTTAATTAAGCTCACTAGAAAGTGCATGAACTGTACACAACCCCATGGAGAAATCAAAGTCAATGGGAGAAGTCCCAGATGAAGCACTGAAAGGAGGCGAGAATCGGACGGAATCATGTAGGAACGCAATGACCGGCTGATCTTTTGAGCATCATCCAAACTGTTTGAATAGGATTGAGATCTGAGCTATTCCAGATAAAGCTTTAATCTATTCCAAAATCACTAGGGATAAAATGAATCCAGACTCAAGCGATCATATTCCATTAGAGTTTTCAGTCTTCCTGTGAATTAATATAGCCAACATTTTAGATTGTGTTGAACAAGACTTGGAGTATTTACACAGTTAATAACTCTGGTTTTCTAATGTTTTTTGCATGTTGCTTTTGAAAATGATTAAACCTAACTTGATGAAGAAAGTAGTACAAGAATTATAATGTAGGAAGAAAATTTGACTTGTGAATGTTAAGGAACGAGAGCTGTTCCTAAAGCCTTTTTAGAAAACCAGAACTAGAAATGAATCCTCTATTCTACTTGAACCTAAAGAACAATCTGTTATAGGAAAAGTTTTCAAACCACAAAACAAAATAAAATAAAATAAAAAACAGCCACACCACCTTCAAACGGTGATTGCTTGAGAAAAAAAATTCAAATTCAACAATTTGTCTAACACAATCTTAGAATATATTTAGGAATCCAACTCACCTGAGAGTGAAAATTTGCACCGATGAAAGTGTGGACAGGGCCAGAAAAGTCGAGACCGTCTCTCTCTGTCTTATGGGTTTAGAGGGGGCCATCACCACAAAGTTATTGTCCAACTTCAGCTCAGATAATGGCTGCAGCAGTCTGACGCTCCCAATGCGCTGCATAGGTGTATGCCCTGAAAAGTAGCCCAAAGGCCTCTGCTGTTCTGTGTGAACCGGGCTGCCCTTTCTGGAGTCCTCTGAGCTGCAGTCTCCGCTGTCCGTGGCTTGAATTATGTAGTAGAGCTCCACAGGAGTGCCCTGAGCCTGCTCTGAGACCCGCTGCCTGCCGGGCCTCACAGTTGGCGGGCTGAACCAGCTGGCCAGAGGTTCCAGCTCAGCAACACAAATCCCCAGCTCACCTTTTAGTCGACATGTACCTCGCACCTCTTGGGTCTCATGAAAAGCAAACATCCGGACACAAGGTAGCTTGTGGACGGTGCTGTAATCATCCCAGTCCCTGCCGGCAATGTAGAACAACACCTGGACCTTCGGCCAGCTGGGATGAATCTGCTCACTGATGATGTACGTGTGGACCTTCCAGTTGAATGTAAACAGAGGGGAAGAGGTCGCCGACGTTGGCGCCGTTGACAAAGTGAGGGACGGTGCATTAAATGGCCCTGTCAGTATTTGCAGCATCTCCAGTGGAACAGGCTGCTGGACAGAGAGCGGCCCGTAGCTGGCGTTGACAAAGGGCATCTGCCGAGCTTGATGGATAAAGAAGGACTCTGTTCGAGCTTGGAGGCTAGAGTTCCTCATTATGTCCTGGTTTGCCTCCAGTAAGAAGAATGCTGACTCAGCATTGAGGATCTGGTAGCTGACTGGTAGGTACATTGGCGTGGGGCCATACCTCTGCAGGCCATCCAGAACAACCTTGCAGTCAACCACTGAAAGAAAAAGAAAACGAAAATCACTTTTCAACAAGTTTTGGCAAACTTAAAAATGGTCATTGTACTTTTATTAGAAAGACCCCATATTAGTTGTTTTTTCCTGAAACATATTTTGTACTAAGTCTCCAGACAAACCTGTTTAACCTTTCGCTAAAGGTGAATGTCTTTATGTTATTTGTTAATTGTACGAGCAAATTGTTGTTTGATTTCTGAGAGATACAATGAAACAGGGAAGGCTGCAGTAAGATATATTTATATTTTCTTATGTAGTAATTACATATAAACTCGATTATACTACTGAACATGTTGAGTTTAAAGAAACCTTTTGATTTTTACTAAAGTGATTTTTTTCTAACTGAAAGCTGCAATTAAAAGAAAAAAAATGAAATGGCAATAACATTCTTTTTTCCTTCCCCCTCATTTAATGCTGCTTTTACACTGCTTTACTATCTTTTGAAAGATGCCTGCCTCAATTCCTATAATTATATGTGTTTTAATTAATATCCACTTAATTAAAACACACCAGTCTCAAAGCACATTTATGGAATGAAGTCCGTCCTCACTTGACCTCAAAGTCATCACCTTATCCTGTAAATCCTCCTCACCACCTTTGTCTCCACCATCAAGCATAAAACTTCAGATATTTGCACTGATGGAGAAGCCCATTAGGACCAATTGATTTTATGTCTTGGACCCTGCATGTTGTGTGGAGACACGGAGTGATAGTGATTTGTGACAGGCCACGATCAGAAAGCAATGACTGGCTTGCCGGATGGACGGAACGAGTCATAACAGCAGCACCTCTAAAACAATATAAGACAAAATAAAAACTCCAGCTGCACCCCTAAATAAATAGTTCAAGACTGGATTTTACGATTAAAGAGTCAACCAGCCAGGAAATATGCAAATGCCGTTTCAAGATAAATGAGCGACTTGACAAGCCATTTCAGATTACAGATGGCTGAATATGAGGTAAAATCTAATACAGAAGTTTGAAGAAAAAATGTACAACATGATTTATTTATCCTTATTTAAAAGGAAAAAAAGCAACAATTATTCCTAATGCTTCAAAATGAACATTTTAATTACACCAACATTCTTCTAAATGGCAAATGCACAGAACAAACGTTAATTTAGTAGCTGCTCTCAGGAATTCATCGCACAGAATGTTATGCTTTTCAGTTGTTCTCGCCTTATAGCATGTCACAAGATGATGTTGAAATTGAACCATAAGGTCCAGGGCCAAAATATTCTGCTGCTCATTATGGAGAAACCCAAGGAATTCAAAGGTTAAAGGGAATGCCTTGTTGGACATATAGCTTACTCAATAAATTCTGGAATAAATCAAATACTCAAAACCATTAAAACTGACTCCTTTTAATGTGGAGCTCCTGGTTGAGCTCTGCTCCAAGCTCCCCGCATATTACCTACTCTATCTTTGAGCTGAAGCTGCTAATATACGGGTTAGAAAAAGCTATTTAGGCTTTTATTATCAGTGGCAAAAAAAACATCAGCAGGCATACACATTTTCTTCAAATAATTGAGAATCGTTCAGAATAATGCCCGACTCCAACACAAATTGTGTTGGACGACCTGATTAAAAAAAAGAAAGAAAACAAACATCCAAACCTAATTACAGAGTTTTCTGTTCTCAATACTCATTGGGAGCAGCAGTAAATATAACATAAAATAACAATACATATAGATTAGTTCCATTATTTTCTAAGAAACAGCTTCCATGTTTGGACTTCGAACTACTAGAAAACAGTTCTTAGTGGGAAAAAAAAAATGTAGCAAAAAAATATAGAGACCCATGTTATTTGTTCTAAATATATATATATATGATGTCAAGAGTGATGTCATGAGGCAGTCCAGTGCTTAGCTGATGCTGGATCATGCTGCAGAATGAGAGGATTTTGCTGTCTATCCTCCCTTCTGGGAGACGTGACACACTGTCCTAGTTTCTACTTACTATGACATGGATGAAAACTAAATATTTCAACATAAAAACTCTGTAATTTGTAACTTTGGATTAAGAACGTGTTCCTCCTTGTGACGCTGACGGGACGATGCAGTGGCAGAAAGGCAAAACCGGTGTGATTTGCAGCCCTGAGGTTGCCCTTGGATTTCATATCTGCAGCTACTATACTTGTAAATCATGGCTGCAGAACTGTTGCTCCAAATGAAACTTAACCCCTGTGGTAAATCCCAACTGTAAAGTCTTGCAGGGGATTTCTTTTACGGTCTAAGACACTCTTATCACATCATCATCCTCTAATCATTAGACAGATGTTCGTTTCAGATTCAGGATGTATTTTATTTTCTTATCCAGCCCACAGAGCTTTATGTCACTAGGAAAACATGTTTTAAAATAAACCCTAATTCTTTTTTTTTCTTTCTTTAAATATGATTCCATCAGAGACTAGTGGCTTCACATCAAACTACTTCTCATAATCACCTGCTCTTATCCGTAGCGACCAAAGTAGGAACTTCATCCAAGGAAAATAATCCCCTCATCTTGCCATTTCTCTCCTTCTCCTCTTACTCTCACATTATCTTACACCGTGTGTTAATTTTGCAGCTACTGCCATTCCTGATCAAATATATTAAGTTTAAATCTGACTTTATTTTTTTTTACATAAACTTCAGAAAGATTTTTATAAAGTCAAAGTGTAAGAAGAGCAATTGAAAATTGAGTGGGTGGGTTAATATTTTGATTACTTTTGCTCTAAGATTCCAAGTGAGACAAAGATTACCACAAGCAGCACCTTAACAAGATGAAAAGCTTATTTTAACATGCAACATAAATGGGCTTACAGTTTCCCAATACACAACTACAACCTGCTCCAGACTCTTCTTTGCCTAAACAACTAAAAGTGATTACTGACAGGGTTAAGAGGGAACATCTCTTAACCCTGTTCCAAGATTTGTTCCAAGCCTACATCCAGAGACACTTTATGCAAAGCATGTTCTGCCAAACCACAGACAATAAAAAGCTGGACTCAATGTGTGCCAAAAACAAGGAGGCTCATCACTTCTCCCCCAGACGAGGGGACTAAGATCACAACCTGGTTCTTCTCCAGCCTTTGTATTCACCCCTGGTACACAGACGAGCAGCTACGAAAGGCTCGGCGAAGAGACGGTCCGAGGAGCCGTTTCCGCTCCGCTGTGTGGGAAGAGCTCTGTGCCCGTCATGGGGAGGACATTGCCAGCACAACAGACTGGATCACGGACAACATTAACTTCTGTGTGGACAACACTGTGCCCCTCGTGAACAAACAGCGTTTCTACAATAACAAGTCCTGGATCAACTCTGAACTAAAGTCTCTCTTCAAGGAGAACAACAGAGACTTTAGATCAGGAAACAAGAAACAGCCGAGAGCGCCTTGCGTTTTAAATTTGCCTTTACTGTACAGCACAGGTCTCAAACTCGAGGCAGTAGAGGTCTCCCGTAACTATGTATGCGGCCCTCCAGAACCTTTTTAACAGTTTAAAAAGTACTAATTGAACGAAGAGACATTTCAACAGTTTCACACACCGGCCTTTTGACAGCATTAAAGATCTTGAATTGGCCCAATGTGGCACCCTTATTCCCTCTTATTGTTATCTTTTGTTTTTTATGTTTTTCCCTTTGTGTGAATTTGCAGGCTTCCATTTCACTTTGAGGCTGATACACTTTGAGTTTTTCATACTGACAAACAACACAGGGCATTTCATTTCTTCTTCTTGAGCCGTGAAAGACTAGAGTTTATGTCAGTCGCTACTTGTCCAGAAGGAGTGAGTGCTGCCAGTCAGTGACTTGGGGCAATTGGCGGAGGTTTATTAGATAAATATATTTTTGTCATTCAGCTGAACATGTACAGTGTTCAGTTTTTCCTGAAGTCAAGTTTCCGATTGGTTGTGTAAAGGTAAAGTAAGGCAAGGTCATTTTATTTATATAGCACATTTTCAGCAATGGATCATTTCATAGTGCTTTACATGAATTAGAGGAAATACAAAGAAAAGAAAAAAAAAACAGAAGAAAAGAAAAAACAAAAGCACTCCACAATTATAAACCAATAGGAGTTTCTATAGCTCTTGAGATTGACATAGTAAAATGGTTCCTGTTGTTTTGGGTTGCTAAGTAGATGGTACTTTCTAAGTTTGTTCTAGATTTGTAAAGTATAAAGATAAATGTTGATACTCCACGGCTGATTAAACCAGTTAATCGTTTTATTGTTACTGTGGGCAAAATTTAATCTGTAATATGAAGCGTTTTTATTACTCCTCTGCACACTGACTCCAAAATTCAATTTAAAACCACAATTCAATAAGCAGAGCATTGGCCAGTGGAAAGAGACTGTTGTGGACAAATCTCAAAGCACGAGGAGGACATGCAAACTCAAAAAATGTATCCAAAGCTTAAAAAAAAGGATGCTTTAGTCATGCAACAGCCCAAACGCACTTACATGGTCCCACAACATTCTCTGCAAATGAGGGTTAAATTATTTCTCAAAACTGTAATGAAAGAGCCTATTCATTACTACTTTTAAACCAAAAACATCTTATGTGAGTCACAATTTCAAAGCCTCCCTCCAGGACCGACAAAAGGAGCTGGATGTCTTGTATGAGCAGCTATTTGTGATTTCTGAATGAAAGAAAACACAAGGTCTTTCAGAAGGAAATCAAAGTCATTCAAATTATAAACAACCCACACGTTCTTCTGTTTCCTGATGTTTTTATGTCAATCACTTTAGCTTCATGAAAAGCTGGGGTCCTTTTGCACTGCTGATTGTGTGCTTTAAAGCTGAAAGCCCTTGTTTTGTGTCTTCCATCACTGACATTTAAAGGGTTTTTGATCACAATTTTTTGAACATTCACAAGGTAAAACATTAAAGTTTGATCTTTACATGGCATTTCCTAACTTTTAAACATTTACTCAGTCTCAGGCCCTGGTCTGCGGAGAAACTGCTTAGGGGATCCAAGTCATCATCAGCGGACCTACTGCCGGTCATAGCGCAAGGCAACTTTCTCATTTTCAGCCACCGAACAATGGGATGAAAAGGGTATTTTGGGCTCTTGGAGGACTGGATTTAAATGTCAGCTGCTGCTCACATACAGAAATTACCATTGGCGAAGTCAAGGACTTCAAGAGCTTTATCAAAGATGGGTTTTGATAAGGTCTCGCATGCACATTAAAAAGGAAAAGAGACAGAATGTCTCGGAGTCCAGTGAACTGTCTGACCCAGCTCACCAATAGAAAAGCCTCAATCAATGACTTTATGAGCGAGGCTGAATGTGTTTGAACCAAAGAATTTAACCGAGACCAATAGTGAAATAGCTGCTGTTCTTTTTATTTCAGAACCCATTAAATTAAAATATGTACACAGGCTTCAGTATGCAGAAAAGTGTTAACTTTCATAACAAGAGTAAGTCTCCTTACAAAAGGTAGAATACATGGGTCACTGGAAAGCTACAGGCCTGACTTTTGGAGGTGTGTTAGATTCCCTGTTTTAATGGCTGTAGTTATATATATATATATATATATATATATATATATATATATATATATATATATATATATATTAGCTCTTATAATTGGAAATGTGGTAGGCAGGCAAATCAAAGACAGATGAAGGGATACGTCTTTAAAACTCTAATCCCACTTTAAATTGCTTTACAATTTGATTAATATCCTCTTTTTATGTTTCTACTGTTTCTTCGCTAATATGCTACATCTGACTTCTGAGGCCTCCACAAAACAACTGTATTTATACTAAGAATAAATTCCACACAGAAGAACTTCCTTTACTAATTAGATAGTTGTGTCAACACTTAACTGTAATGGATTTTATTTACTAGCATAAAAGTGAAGGTGTCATTATTTGTAATACAATTTATAATTTTCACCCAAGCGACCGTGACTGGGCTAAATTATGTATAAATAAAGTTTATTTGAAGCCTCAACAACTGAATCTGGTTTGTTGCTCTCTGGCTACTTTGTTTATGCACAGAAACACCTTTTTCATGTTTCCACTGCAAATGTTTCTGTTAACTTGTGTACAATCACACAGGTGTGTGAAAACAAGTGATGAATGTTCATACCTAATGTGCCCCATCCTACCATTTCTAAACTAACTGCAGAAAAACAAGACAAGTCAAGCATTAGTAGAATAAGTACATAAACGCCATGATAGTGAAACATGAAAGAAAATGGTACGCAGCTATTAATCACACATTTACGATATAGCAAAGGTCTGCGTTAAATCCACTGAAGGCTACTCGACAGGAAAATAATCCCTTTGGTTAATAAAACGTCTTGGATGATATCTCAAGACAAACACAACACAAAGCAACACTAATCGCTCTAAGTGCCCATCACACGGACCCCGACACCGCAGGAGAGCGAGGGCATAGCAGAGAGCCTGATCCCAGCTGGGGGTTAATCGGATCACATAAAAGCAAAGCACACCTCATCTTTCATCACTAGGCAACACATTTATGCAGCAATCGATAAGGGAATCATATTTTCCCCTTTCAGAGAAATGAGGAAAAATGAAGTATTGTGACCTGACCGAGATGGATGGAGCAGGGCTTCATTTCTTACAGATATCAGCAATAAGTCAGGGACTCATGTTCCTTCAGAGCTTGAGTTGTTTTCACCTCGGGTTAATCTTATAGCTCTTTGAGCTCCAAAATAGCTTTTGGGTCATTTCTGCCAGCAAACCAAGTTTGAACATAAAGAATTTTAGAACCGTCTTTTTTATCTCGGGCACAAAGCATCAGCCTCTTATCTCACCTTTAACAACAAACACATGCACATATACAGGATTTTTCAAAAGTATTCACACCTCTAACTTTTTTGTTATGAAATAAGTACAAACTTCAAGGTGTTTTACTGAGATTTCAAGTTATTGACTAAAACAAATGAGCACAAAACAGAAGGAAAATGAGATGTTTTCCATTTTATGATCTGTGTTTTCTGTGTAGTTATTCTTGAGGTTTTTCTGTGTTTTAGTTC
This sequence comes from Micropoecilia bifurca, assembly GCA_903067075.1. Lineage (NCBI taxonomy): Eukaryota > Metazoa > Chordata > Actinopteri > Cyprinodontiformes > Poeciliidae > Micropoecilia > Micropoecilia bifurca. The sequence continues at coordinate 30,466 of CAEGAF010032151.1, read as the reverse complement.
ATTTTCCCCTGAGTCTGTCTTCCCTGTTGATTGCTCCCAGCTGTATCTTGTTCCCTGATTACCTTCCCTGTGTATTTATCCCCACCTGTTGTCTTTGTCTGTTGTCGGGTCCTTGTCTAACGTTGTCCTATGTCAGTTGTTTTCACGCCAGTAGAACTGTATAGTACTGGTAGTGTCAGCTCTTGTTGTTTCAGTCCTGTCATTCAGTAGCTACTGGTACTAGCTGTGTGCTAACTCTCTGCTGTGCCGCCTGATATTTGTACTGTTGGAACATTGTCATTAAACCTGTCATTTTCATCTACATCCTGGGTCTCTCTGCGTCTCTCCTCACCACCACACCATATGACACATTTTTATAATCTAGTGGCAGTGGCAACTAATTGGTGAACAGTGTGTGTGACAAATTTTAATATACATACAGCTGTTTTGTAACGGATGTTTTTTTGTTTTATTTTTTGGAGAACAGGAAGGAGTGAATAGCATTGCAAAAGGAACCCAGAAGATGTTTTATAGAGAACTGATGCAGCTAAGTTATAAATCAATATGTGAGTTTTTAAATATTTCATAGATCACCGTTCAATCCATCATCCAAAAACAAAGAGTTTGACTCAGCCGCAACACCACTAAGACATGGTGCTTCAACTAGACTGAGGGGCCAGTTACTCTGATGGAGGATCCAGAACTAAGGTAAGACGAACTGTGTGCACGCTACAAATGTGGCCATATGCTAAAATGTGATTAGAAGAACAAATATGATCAAGAGTGAAAGAATATTTCTCATTAAAAAAGCATTTTAACATGATTTGATTTGACTAGAGCTCGTCTGTTCATTAAGTTAATAAATTATCTAATATGGAAACTTAAAATCAAAAGATATAAAAATGTACATGCCAAAGAAAAAAAACCATTTCCATAAAGAATTACTAGAAGGCTTTATCCCTTACATAAAAAATCACAACAATCAGAACTGTTTAAAAACATTCATAAAAAGAAAATAAAATGAAACGGCATGATTCCATTAGTCACTTGTGTTTTGTTGACAAAATGGACAAAATACGTATCAATGTGTCGGATGGGAGACATCAAGTAAAAGGTTGATTACTTTACAAATGTTACCTTTCTATGACGTAGAAATGAACACCATAAAGAACAGAGGCTTTAAAATGACTAAGTAAGAGGATTAGACACATTTTTTTGCTTGAATTTTATTAATTCAGACATCCAGCCTAAAGGTCTGATATAATATGTTGATAATATGAAATTAGTTCAGATCTGGACAACTGTGGCATGGAAATCGACTCTTTCTTGGCTGGGCTATAGGCCCCCAGTGATTCAGAGCCCTAAGTATAAATTTAGAAAGGGTGATTTAATGTTGTAGTAAAATTGATGTGTTATAAGAAATCCCTTTTTATTTTAAATATGCATATGCAATCCAAAACCTTTGCTCTTTTTGATCACCAATTCAGTAAAATAAATGTTGAAACCTGAAAAGAATGAGATAATCTGATTGTTAACTTTATAACTATGAACATGTTCTTTCCGTTTGGTGTATTTTTGTTTAGTTTTTTTAATTTTTTATCACTGTCATCTTTGCCAGTGTTTTTATAAAATGTCTACATGAAGGACAAATCAAAAGACAGAGCTTAAATTTCCTTCATTTTTCCCTGTGGGGATGGACATGTGCAGAGTGCAAATTACATGGTCTAAACAAACCTGAGAACGCGTTGCCTGTAAGCTGTCATTTCTTCAATAGCTGGTTTGGTGCACCGCAAGTGGCCTTGGTTCAGACTGAAAGGTAACTGCTGCAAAGAGAGGCATTTAAAATCCATCCCTTGCTGGGAAATAACATATTTCTGTTTTACAGAAATCCAGAGGAAATGGGAATAGAAACAAAAATAAGAAGCAAAAAAAAAAAAAAGTCCATCTGGGCATTAGTTGAGCACGACGGGGGAAATTTCAGCAGCTCTTGATTTTTTGATTTTTTTTTTTGACAGCTTTAGGAATATTTTATACTCAAGTCACTCTATCCTTTTCCTGGTGGAGGTAGCAAGTTACAGCAATGAGCAGCACTTTGCCACTTCTGCAGAACGGGAACAAAACCTTTAAAACTTTTCGCCTTGAAGAGCCATTTGGGATGTGAATGGGTTTTTTATGACACTTCTATTCTGCCCAAAGCCTTTGGGCTTAGCGTTGTGCGTTGTACGGTGTCAGAAAAGCGAGAAGGAGAACAGCAGTGCGGGAACTCGCAAAGGAGCCAGTGGCTTTTTGGATGAGATGAACTACGAGACAAGGGCTCTTGAAGGGATAGGAAATGTGCTGAGGAGAGCAGAGCAGCAGTTAGCATTCATAAAAGCGTGTCCACAGGGGTAATCAAGGCTAAACTTTAACTGTATGGACTATGGTTTTGTCATTTAGGACCACAGATTGCCTTGGTAAACTCATGAATTTGACCAGCTCCATCCCTGCCGAAAGTAACCACATTTCTGTAGTAAGTCAAATAAAAGCGGTGACAGTGACAGATGATGTGGCGGTGTGCTTATACGGAGGGAGACCCCATGTCATAAATAACAATGACTTCCTGCACATGGTAATCACATCCAAGTGAATCCATTTAAGCTACACTGTGCATAATACACCCGGGACGCTTTTTTTCCTGCACAAATATATAAAATCCGATGCAGTTAAGAGAGTACGAATAATGCAGTGAGTTGACAAAAAAAAAAAAAAAAAAGAAAGCAGCATGAGTAATGTTCTGGCATTTCCAGCAAGGTTACTCTGCAGGAAAGTCAATGGGCCTTGGAGATCAGGAAGCCCAGATGCTCTACAAAGTCAAACAATGCAAATGATGACGTTAATTTAGCTGAAGACAAAGAAACGAGTTCAACGTAAGCCGACATTACTTCATATTTTTGAGTAGAACCTTTGTAAGTGGTGTGATAATAAAACGGTTTTATGTATTAAGCCATACTTTCAAATGATGTAGCTTCCCTTGTCTTTTATCCAGAGTGCCAATAATAAGAACATTGGTTGAGTTATTAAATGTGCTTTATGTACCATGACTTCAACAAATTTGAAGCATGAATAATTACGAGCATAAGAACATCCTCTCACTGTTTAATGGCCTCAGACGTTAAAAATGTTTCCTGCCAAAGATCTTAAACCCTAAGTCTAATTATTTAGTAATTTGTGCAGTAAAAGAATTTTATATATGAAAATCTGGTGACTTTTAGATGCGTCTCTGCATCAACACACCTGAGTTGAATAATTAGCAGGGCTTTCTTTCTTTTTTTTTTTTTTAATCAAAACAATGTATGAATTTCAGTGCCCATATTGTACCAAGAGGAATTTCTGAATGCTGAGGTCCAGGCCATTAATCGTGTTGCTGAAATCGTTTTCTATGTTGGATTGTAACCAACAGTGTTAAATATGGAGAGGTTTGCTTTTTGGCAGAACTCTTCCTGCACCACAGCAGACCTGAGCATTAAAGCAGATACATCGTCTCTCCATATCCTCCTCCAGCACTGGAGAATACATTACTTAAACTCTTCCACTTGAAGCAAAGACCGACTCCAAACCTGCAGTTCACCTTTAGTAGGTGGTGAACCACAACCTCAAAATCAGGACTTTATTTCAGAGCTGTTTGGTTCAGCTTATATAAATTAGTGTTAGTTTCCTCGGATGACTTAATTTGAACAGATTTTTAACTCTCTTCTGAACTCTGGTGTTGAAGAAGACCATCTCTCTTCTTCCTGAGAAAGTGGGCTTGGGTTTTCTTTCAAAGTAAACAAATCCCTGTGTAGTTTGTGTCCAGTGTTTTAAAGTGTGAACATACCGGGCTTCTTGTGAAAGTCCCAATTTAGTTTGAACACAAAAATAATAAAAGAAACCCGCAGTGTGATATTTTTTCCAGCATTTCCTGCCCAATCAAACTTAGTCACTTGAACTTTCCCCGCAGGGTGCTTCGTCATCTCACCTGTTTCACACCTACAAGCTTCAGTACAAAATAAATCTCTCAAAGTAACTACATTACCTACACCTTGAGATCCTGTCCATGAACAATACCTAAATGTTCAGGCTGTACTGAGAACAAGATCAATGTCGTGTCAAGAATCTGAAAAGATTTCCATCTTTGGTTATGCAAAGACCGTAAATGCATTTCTGTTTGAACACGACTCCCCACAAATTGACAAAACTATAAATATTTTGACTGATTCTAAAGTAAAATCAATTTTGTAACATCAAAAAACTTCAACAAAATGCATTGATGAAATATTATTAGTCAAATGGAATGGACAGACATTTCAATTCATTTCAGTCTAAATCTAAAGATGAAACAGAGAGTTGATGTCCGATCTTGCAGGGAAAGACAACTTTTAAAGAAAACCTTTGTGTTGCTTACAACTCTTTGAAGAAATATTGAGGTTTAATGTTAATCTTTATGTTTTGCTGAGCTGGTGTATCTTGATTTTATTTTTGTGCATGTTAGAACTTTTCTCACAGAGGTGGTAATGTGCTGACTAAGTTAGCTCTTTGTTGACATGGCATTCAGACAAATTAGAAAAGCTTTCTCTGACTCACATTCACTTAGGCCCTTTATGTAGATGTTACACAAATAGATGAGTCTATGTGGCTAACAAACCGACTATCCTGACCTTGTTAAGACAAAATGAAGCCTTACTAACGTTGGTTAAAGCATACATTTAACAGATTGTGCTCGTTTAGCGATGGCTAATAACTCTGGTTTAGTACTTTTTGATTTTCTTTCTGTAGAAAGGAAAAAAAGTACTCCAGGTGTTAATGCTATAAAGCAAATACCCTTGTGGCAATGTTTTACAGAATAGCTTTACAGATTGCACATTTAGGGTGATCCTCTCCCTAACAATTTGTTCTGTCTACTCTGATTTGTCCAAAGTTGTGAAGTGCGGGCAGCTGCTTATTCTTTGCTTGAGCCAAACAGCTTACTAAATGGGAATAATCAAATGTCTTTCATGGCAGGACAGATAAGGAAAGGGACACCTGCCAAACAAACTGTGCAAACAGGCACTCACATTTCTGTAGCAACGTCCTCTGTGGGAGAGGAAAGAATATTTTAGGATTTTGCGGCATTGCTGATGTAAAAAATATATAAATACATAAATAAAATGGCAAACTAAGACGAGAAAACTTCTTAAGAGGAATAAAAAAATTTTTTTTAAAAATGTGACGGAGCTGTGCCAAATCAGTTCTCCAAATGCTGTTTTGGGAGCCAAAGTTCACATTGCCCTGCTTTTCAAAATCATTAATTATTCAGCGTTGACCTTTGAAGGAAAAAAAAAAGATATAGGAAGTGTTGCTCAAAGAAATCAAAAGTGCTTTCAACACACACACAATATAAAACATGCTGCAAAATATTGTCTATGATTCTATCAATTATTTGGCATTAAACTTTCTTTGGTCAGTCCCTAATAAGAACCCCTGGATTTCAGTTGATTGTTAGAAACTGTTGATCTGGTAAAAGATAAGACAATATGGAGTATTCTGGAGGTTCCAGAAAGTCCTAAGAATTTATCTTTTTTTTTTTAACTGATTATGTGCCATGGATGTCACGACAATGAGCAGTGATGTAAACATTACAGAGGAGTTGAGCCCAAAAGCACTTAATGCATTTTAAAACAGCCTCCAGTTCAACCTTATAAGCAATTCTTGATACTAAGAAAAATGCTGCTGGGAAGTGAGAATAGCACATGACAAGGACATACAAAGTCACTTAATACACAAATATAACCTCTATAACCTCTTAGCGTTGACTTGTCTGCTTTATAAATGTTTTAAGTTTCTACAGTCTGCAGGATCATCTTGGATTTCTCTTACCCTGAATCACTTTCTGATCTGCAGGGTATTACAAATCATGTCATATCATGTAACAACTTGCAAAACTACTAAAAGCTAAAAGCACCACTGGCTGAAAACAAGGTTTCACAATTTTTCCAATGCAAAACAAAACAAAAAAATTCCTTACATACTTTATATTATGCAATTTTGTACTGAAGTCAATATGAAGGGTAGATATTTTATGTGTTTGTGCAATTGTAAAGAATCTATTCTCAGGCCTACATGTCATTCCACATGGTTAAACAAGTGGCCATATAATTGCCTCTCGGGACCTACTGCAGTTTGTCTTTCATCCTGAGGCTGCAAGATGCCATCGTGTACCTGATTCAGTGAGCTTGCTCTAAGCTTAACAAAGTAGGTAGCCGTGTTAGAATCATGTCCTTTGATTTATCTAGCGGGTCTAATGCAATTCAGCTTGCACAGCTATGTAAGGAGCCCAGAAAATACAATTGGATGCCTCCACAACTGCTAGGAGTATTGACGACCCAATAGATCAGTCTTAAGAGTTGTGCGTCTGGTGTGTGTTGGTAGTGGGCAAACTTACACTCCCAGATTTTCCATACTCTGAATACCTACTGCTTACAGTACAACTAATTAACTGAAATACTCAGGGGTTAGAAAAAAGCTGTGTGGTGTGTCAGTAGTCATTGACCACTTTATTGGGTAAATCCAGTCATCTGGCTGTCAACATAAATCACTCAGTGACTTTGCAGCAACTCATGGTTTTACTTGCATAGAGAAAATAGGATGATGAAGTCAAAATTGAACAAGAAAGTGGGTTGATGTGAAAAAGTGGTGGTTAGTGCCGAAAATGCTGGTTTCAGTATTGGAAAAAAAAAAATCCATCTTCACCAAATTTACCTTAATTTGGTGATGCACACAGAGGAAACTATCTTACAGAGATGGTGATAAGGTACATTGCAAGCACAGTTGATCTCGGGCAGACTGACAAAAGTGAGGCTGCCATACAATTACCACCAGCAGGCCGTCTGACTACCTTTGGCAGACAAGGCAGGCGAAGTGTCTTGCCAATGACCGAGATGGCTCCCGATTGGGTAAAGCCCATCAGCGCCAAGGTGGATGAGTGGCACTCCTGAACTGGCTGCTTTAAAAATACCAGCAAATAGTCTGTCAAGCAGCATTGTGTACTATAGCAGCCTCTGAAGCTCAAAATTCTTTCAAATATTTTAGAAACAAATCTGGGAATAAGTAAAGTTTCTGTGTTATAGCTAACTCCAGTATAAAACTATTATTTCAAAAAAGTTGATTTTTGTATATTTGTTAAAACAGTCGCCATGTCGTGAAAGGATATTATGAGGTAGATGATCTGTGAAAAGATTGATGTCCTCCACCTTCTCCTTAAGCTACTATCACCATCTGAAAAAATGCACGGCTCCCGACCAAAAGCACCCAATCAGAGATATGTCACCTTTCCACACATTTTTTCCAGTGCTCTTCTTATTAGTAAGGTCAGAGTTTGTTTTTTTTTACATTTAGTTTTACATTCTAAAGTCTAGATATATGAACTGGAGCACCCTAGAGGAGTAGTTGCCATGGTATTCATCTGGACAAAAGACTAGCGAGATCACAAAAAGCAACTGAACACATGCTCTTTCTTGAAGAAGCTAAGATTTTAGTGTTTGACGCACAATGTCCCACGTCTTTTATAAGTTTGTGTTTGAAGTGTACATCCTTCTTTGCAAACAGTCTACTAGAGCACCATCAGACCCAGTGACACAAAAGAAACGGCACACAATGTTACAAAAACAGGACAAGCTCTGTGGTAGGGAGTGCTCTGCTCTGGAGTCTCTACAACTAATTGTAAGAAGAATAATGTAGCAGTTGCTAAGCATAATAGAGAACCCTCCATCCACTCTGTAGAATACACTTGTGAAGTAACAGAGTGTACTTGAAGCTTCTTCACCTTTCATTCAATAACCACCACTACAGGACTACAGGGTAGCTTGATTAATAATTCAATAACATGCATTACATGAGCTTTACATATTTTCACAAAAAAATGTTTAATAAAACATATAATATAAAGTCTGTCATATGCAACTACAGAATTCTGGTAGAACAAAATGTTACATTTATGTGTTTTAGTCCAACAAAATAGGGCTCCCAACCAGATGGCACTGTTTTCTGTTACTCTTTTCATCACTGTCAAACTTTTGAATTGCCCTGTGAAATGTGCAAAATTAGCCATCAGCTCTTAAATTAGCAACATAGTTATTACATTTATGCCAATAAGACAAAGGAAATCCCACAATAGTTATGAGGTGCCACCAGCAGCCATTCAACCAGTTGTCATTCCTTCCCAAACAGATGCTTGTTTTGTGAGCTGGGACACAATTGTTGAGTCGTGTAATAACTGCAGGCTTTAGTGGCAACACTAATTTCCCTGAACAGAGTGGTCACAAATGAGTCCAATGGAAAATGCATTTGCTGCGTGTTTTTAGCCATCAAAAGTTTGCTTTTAGATTTTGGGAGACTGACATTTTCCCTACAAACGGTGTGGACAATCCATGTTGCATGATATCTACATGGGCTTAGAGTTTAGCTTATGCTGCTTCAACATGTGGTTAACTAGGTGTAAAATGTTATACATAGCTTCATTATTTGGTTGTAAAGATGTGTGATTGCTTATCTTTTATTCAGTTTTTTATGTTATTTAAATATTTTATATTATATTAGTCAATGACATTATTTTACTTTAGACTCCAGTCATGATTTTATTACCATCCTCAGTTGTACTCTCCATCCTTCCACCAATCTTGGGACCTGATGTCTATTTTAAGTCATCCACTGCCGCCCGTGGTAATCTTAGAAACAGCCTGCTACCACGGGATTTGCATCAATTCCAATGCAGGGCTCTGGTACGAAGTCATCTTTCATAGATATAAGTCTGCATCAAGTTGAATGAAGACTTAAACATGAATTGCAGGGCTTTTAATTGCAGGGCTTTTAGGGGGTCCCCTGCTAAAGTTTTATGTATGTACTGTATGTATCAATATATTAAGATTTCTTGAGGTGGAAAGTATTGTATGGTGCATACAGAAGGACTTTCTGCAGTACTTGGGAAAAACAAGTCAAACAATACTGTATTTTTCGGACTATACCGCTACTTTTTTCCTACACTTTGAACCATGCAGCTTATAGCCCAATCCGGCTTTTCTGTGTATTTTTCTTCCACCACCAGGGGGCTCTTTAACAGGAAGTGAATCATTGGAAGTCAAAATTGGAAATCAAAGAAAAAAGTACTGATTTTCATTTAGAACAAGGACATGCTAGCAGCAGGCAACTCATATGATGCAGCTTCTAAGTTGAGGGCTATTGATCTGGCAGTACAGGAGGGAAATAGAGTTACTGCACATAAACTCGGCGTGAACGAGACCGTGGTTTGGTGTTGGAGACGGAGAACTGCATCCTTAATAAATCCACCAATTTATTAGGATGTAGTCCTCTGCTGAGTCCTTATGGAAAACCGAGAGCAGCTGAGATACCAGGGGCTCATATCCTGATGCGGCTTAAATATGTACGTTTTTTTTTTTTTTTTTTTTTTTTTTTAATGTGTAGCTGCGGCTTATATTATAGTGCACTCTATGGTCTGGAAAATACGGTAGTTATGTATCCCCGAAGACACGAGGAGGATTCCAGAGACCCAAGGTGTCAATGTGTAGCACATGAATGTGAACAATTTTTAAAATATTTATTGTGATGATCTGATACATTTACATGTGACAAAAAAACTAAGCAAAAACAGACACATGTAAGTAAGCAAATACTTTTTTACTGCATTGTATGCAAGTAAAAGTCCTTGTCAATAGGAGGAATTCTGCATGTCGTAATGCAGGGTTTGGTCTGGTGAAGTAAACACACTTGAAACTCCTTGAAGACAACTGACAAGCAGCCTTAGGCAAGTGTCTCCAACAGATATTTAGATCATGTACCCCACTGGTCAAACTACTGATCATCCTCTGAAGGATTTGCCTCTGAAGGTCTCCCTGTGATATTTGAAAAAGCGTTATTTAAGAATTGAGGAATGTGAGCAAAGAGGCGCCGCAGGCAGAGATACAGTGGACTATGTTCACCAGTTTCACAGGAGGAGTGCCGTGTCTCTCTGACAGCAGCGAGGTGGTAAACAGTCTGGAAGACAGTAGCCCGGTCTCTGATGACCCGGAGGAAGTCCAATGTACTCTCCAACAGGAGCCGAGGGAGAGAGTGGGCTGTCATATGCTGGCTTCTCAGAAACTCTGAAATGAGAAGAACTCAAAAGAGTCTCCCTGCAGCAAGAACTGCTCAAGGCCACAGAGAGTTTTGAATCTTTGACTGAGCCTTCTAGTTAAGGGAATAAGCAGGAAATGGAAATTAGAATGCCAAGAGAAGTGCTGTCTATCATTCTTCCCTCAATCCTCAGACCTAGTTTTTCCTGTCATCATCATCCATCTCTGGCCAGATTCTGTGAGCAACAGTGGCTGTGAAAGGTTTGGTCGAATAATTACCTCGCCACTGAATTTTGTTCTTGCTGAGTGAAGACTTTTTTAAAGAGTTTCTTTTTTTCCCCCTCCAACTGGTCATAAAACAGGATGCTGTGCATCATAAAATGTTTAAAGCACTGTCTTCAGTACATGAATCTCCGCAATACGAGTGAAAGAGAGTGCCAAGGTTAGGGACCATATATTTTAGTAAAATAAATCTGAAGAGGATTCAAGTAAGAGATTGCTATTTATTAGAGTTTATAAACGATGCCACTAAAATAGTTATTTCTTAAATATTCTTTGGGAACTACTGGCCTTTATTTGACATGAATCTGAGCGGAAGGGGCCAAAGAAACACATACAGCAAAGGAACCAAGGACAGGGATCGAACTCGGGACGGCCATAATTGACGGCTGTAGCACCCACTATTACTCTGCTCCACCCCAAAGAGAAAGCAGGGAACTACGTTATAACAGTAGTGGAAATCACTGTGAAGAATAAACTGTTGAAGTTGAACTGAGCTTGAATGTCTTTAGAAAAGCATGAAACTTCCCTGTACATCCCCTTCAGCCTCCTGTTACTGGAGTCATATTCTTAATTGAACAAAACATGCTGTTCCAGAAACAAGATGTTCTGTGGCTTTGGATATGTTTTCTTAATATACGTCCAAAGCTACTTGTTGTGACATTTCTTTTCTGTTTTAAGAATTTGTCCGGGCGTTGTTAGATTCTAAGTTCTCGTTGACTTCACATTCTTCAGGACTTCTTTTGCTGAGTGTGGCTTTCTCGCATGACACAAATGGTTTCAACAATTAGTTATTGATTAAAGCTTGTTACTTCTTAATTACTTAGCGAATACGCTACACCAGTTGAAAGCATTTATTTATTGCCGGATCTTTCTCATGCATGACATTATCTTGCCAACTCATTTTGATATATTTTTCAGTAAATCTACAGTTTCCTGTTTGCCTTGAAGAAGAAAGGTTGTTTAGTTTTTAGTTGTTTTTTTTGACTGCCTTTTTTCTATTTAGTCCTGCATTTGGGCTCACCTTTTGTTGAGGAATGTGACATTTTCTGTTTAAGGGTATTGACTGAAAAGTCATGTTGAGGCTTTTTGGTTTCAAAAGCCATACGTGAGTGGGTGAGAGAGAATTCATTAAGGAAGGCATTGCATGAAATATATTTTGTAAAGTGTAAGCTGCAGCAGAGCCTTTTAACACAACCCAATCCATGGCCACTCAACAGTAAGAATAGTAGCTCTGCTTCTTCATATATTGCAAGTTTGCCCTTTTACACTTGCAAACATGTTTTGTCCTTTTATTTTGGGTTAGGTGTTTTAAATACATTAGGTTGGCCAGGTTTCATAGCATCTAAATGCAGTTAGTGTGGAAATGTTTCTAGAAATTAAGATTTTGTCCTTGTCACAGCGGAAGTTGTTCAAAGACATATTAATATGAAGAAAGTAAAATAAAATCCTAATAATATGCCCCCCTTGATTTTTCTGGCTAATAGCAAACTGGAAACTGGCTTACAAATAAAAAAATACATTTTTTAACCACTTCAGTAGTTATAATAGATTCTGCTCTTGCTATTTCCATTCTCTACCTACTAAAATGACAAACAATAAATAAAGCAATACTGAACAATGTCTGCACAACAAAAGCCCTTTTGAGCAAATTGTCCAACATTTCATCAGCGTTGTGACTTCACTTACAGTTACATATACTCTGTAATCAATTGTATGCTGCATAGCTGCTCGTAAAAGGTCAGTATGACAATTACAGCTGGAATCTGACAAGAAATGGCAGATGATCCTCAGATACGCTTCCTAGAAAATAAATATATATATTTGCCAGTTAGGTATCTAAAGAAATTCCTAAAATGTCACAGTTAAATCAAAAATAATTGTAGTTATTGGTGATATGTCTCAGCAGCTTCTGGCCACGCCACACACAGGCTTATAAAATATTTACATTCAGACTTGGAGAGCTTGATACATTTTAGAAGTGAAGGGGTGAGAAGTTCGCGTGACAAATATCATCTCATCACCTGGAGAAGAACACGGCTATGAAAAAGGCCCTTTCCTCATACTACAGCCAACAGGTTTTCATACGCATCGTTTCATGGCTTTTCCTCTCAAAAGCTAACTACTCTTTGGTTTATGATTGCCTTCTTCACTTTAGTCTTCACCGCAAGTCGAAAGAGTGAAGCTTGCAAGGATCAAAATGAAATAGCTTAAGCCAATTCTAGAAAGGTCAAGCACAGCATTGGAATGGAATGCTGCCTGAAATTTAATGACAAAAACGGCTTTCGTGTGGAGCGAGACAATCTGCCTTAGTTTAATGTGAGGCAACAAAACTAATCTGCCCTTATTGCAAAAAATATATAACAACCAGCGACAGAAATTGTCACCTGCCACCAGCCAAATGCGGGTAAAATGTATGTATGTGAATTTGAGAAACGCACCTGGTTGGCAATTTGAATGAAAAAAAATAAAAGGAGCCAGTTGAGGCTCGGGCATCTGGTCAGGATGCCTCCTGGACGCCTCCCTGGTGAGGGAGGAGGCCTCGAGGAAGACCCAGGACACGCTGGAGGGACTATGTCTCTCGGCTGGCCTGGGAACGACTTGGGGTTCCCCCGGAGGAGCTGGAAGAAGTGGCTGGGGAGGGAAGTCTGGGCCTCCCTTCTGAAGCTGCTGCCCCCACAACCTGACCCCGGATAAGCGGCAGAAAATGGACGGATGGATGGAAAAATAAAAAAAAATCTGCATTCAGTTTGAACTCCTGCCCAGAGGGTGAACTGACACACATATATATGGAGCAGCCTAAGGATGTCATAATTTAGCAAAAAAATATATAAAAATATTTCCTTTTTTGGGGATTTTGGTGTAAGCAACATTCAAATTTAGGTCCAGCTAGTGTTACGTCAGCAGTTCAAACTCCTGCTGGTGGTATAATGATAAGTGGCATTTTCTTGGCACACACTGAATGCCACACTGCAAACTGAGCATTATTTTAATCCCCTACAGCCTATCTAACTGCTGCTGTTGATCTTGTCCATCTCTTCTTCCTACAGTGTACCCCACTTCTGATCTGCTGCTACTTCCAGCTGGAAATACAACAAGTCCATCCATCCATCCATTTTCTGTACACCCTTGTCCCTTAGTGGGTTGGGAGGATCGCTGGTGCCTATAATACAAGTCATAAAGTTAAAAATCCTCTCAAATTGGTTTCTATATTGAGTACACTAAGCAGAAAAAATAGCTAAAATGCATCAAAGAAGTCATTTTACTAAATATTAGTTCTTTGTAATCTTGAAATTAAAAACCTGCACACACAATTTTATTTGCGTTTAATCTCCATCCAAGTCTTAAGAATAAAAATATGAAATTACACCTAATAACACTCACTGCTGCTGCTCCAAAGTTTTGTCCTTCCTTCTGTGGATGCTCTTTCGTGACATATAACAACATGTATTTACAGTGACATTTATTTAACTGTCTGGCACATCAGCATCGATCGGCCCTTGAAAATCAGTCAGGAGCAAAAACTGTTTCTTGTCTCTTATGGCTTGATCTCAGGCTGCTGCCATCAGCTCGAGGTACGACTGGTCTTCTCCACTATTGTCATTGTTATGAACTTATTAATCATGTCTTAAAAAATATTGAGAAGTATATTTGGATTTAAAAGAATTGTAATAATAATAATTTAACAAAAGCCTTGGCCTCTGGTTTACCCTGAGATTTTTAATGAGTCTGTCTAGTTATTTCCTCTCTTAATTTACTTTATTTGCATGAGGATGAGGGGATTTGTGCTTCCAGTGCATTTGTATTCATATCACAGGTCCGGGTGTCCAGAAAAACAGAGTAGGCTCTCAGAGAAAAGCACTCTGTTGATGAGAGCAGATCAATATCTAAGCTGCCTCCTATTATCTCCAACCAAACTGGGAATCCAGAATGATTCTCCCAAGTTAATGACCTTTCCTAAATACCAGAAAGAACTCGCTTGTTTATGTTAGTTTAAATCGATCTGACACAGAGTGCGTGCCCCTGGAAAAATTCACTGTATCGACACGGGGCCTGCTAAAATAGAGATTCTCCCCTGACATGGATCATAGCTCCCGAGATGAAATATGAGTCGGAGCAGGCGCCTGGCCAAGCAAGACAGAAGATCCATTGAGAAAATAAAATCAAAACCAAAACACACTTGCAGAAATAAGCTTGCAATATATTAATAACCACTGGTAGGTTGCATACAGTTTGATTCATATCGTTTTTTTTGTTGTTGATTCTTTTGGTGATTTTGCTTTTTAAAAGCCAGCTGATCAGTTCACAAGCATCACGCTGGGCATCATGCCGCACGACTCCTGGCAGCTTGCTATTGCTCCCCTGGCCACTACTAAGCTCTTGTTGTTTTTATATTCTCACTTCAGCAGCAAGAGTCATCAAAGATAAAAGCACAGTTGCTCTTTGTCACACAGTGACAACAGTCATGAAATTTTAACAGCTTGAAGTACTGATCTAGAAGTGAAGAAAAAAAAATACTCCCTGAGCAGAGCTCAAATTCACTGACACAGATTCAGGAAAATAAAATGCATGAGTCGGTCTATAAATGGAAAGATTAGTCTCGTCGCAGTGTCCCATATTGAGAGAAGATAAAATAATATATAAACCATCTGACTGGCCACTCTTTTCAACAGAGGCTTTTACAACGCTGGTTTGGACAGTAAGGGTCGTAAATGTGAGCCAGGAGACTCATGAAGCACTAATATCAACTTTTTCCTGGATTAAAACGTAACAGGATTATGGTGACCAATCAGAAAAGCTGAAAGTTTCTTATCACTGTATTAAAAAAAAATCTAACAATT
Source organism: Micropoecilia bifurca (assembly GCA_903067075.1). Classification (NCBI taxonomy): domain Eukaryota; kingdom Metazoa; phylum Chordata; class Actinopteri; order Cyprinodontiformes; family Poeciliidae; genus Micropoecilia; species Micropoecilia bifurca. The sequence goes on along the minus strand of CAEGAF010032151.1, from coordinate 15,249 downwards.
CAAGATTTTAAAGTGAATCCACAAACACCAAATGTTGTTTGAATCTGAATTTACTAACACAGATGGGCGATATTAAGACATTGATTTGCAAAACGGGACACTGTGGAAACATTGATCTGAGAGCAGGAAGCAAACAATGCAATCTGTTCAGAAGATGAGCTGAACAGGGAATTTAAATGGCAAACCAATGTTGGGGAAGGCATTTCGAACGACTTAATGATGTGGCCTTGTAGCAGCTCTCTTTTTTTGGGACCAAACCGTAATCTTTTCCTTAGGCTGAGCTAAAATAGTTCTTGGTGCTTCATCCTAAAAAGTAGTTTCATTGCAATCACAATTTGTTTCTCTTAACAAGTCTTGCACCAGATGCAACAATAATGCATTTCTTTTTTATATTCTTAAAGTAACGTCTGTATTTTGGACTTTTCTTACACCGCTATGCACATATATGTACACAATTTAACATTAATGAGGGGCAGTTTATGTAAAGATAACTTATTTAACTCTCTACATAAAAGAAAAATAATGTGACATCAATATGACTAAACAATAAATAGAAAAAAAACAACCTTGCAGCACAACAGGTTTAACCTTTATAGACTTTCCTTATAAAATAAATATAATTGTTTCCTGATGATAAATATTCACAAGATTAACATTAAAAAGTGTAGCCTTTGTGTCTGTGTGACAACAATGCCTATGCTTTGTATCTGCCAACCTCAGAAAATCAAAAACATAACAGTATTTTGGATAATATAATACTGTTTGAACAAGGTAAAACAAAAATTAAAGAATCGTACCGGTATGTTTTTTTTATATACTTTTATGCATGAATTCACTTTTAAATATGTGAATTACAGCACTCAGTGTTAAAGAGCTCCTTAGACAACCAGTTACAAAATCCAGGAAATATTTTCCCTACAAAGATGTGGAAAATGGGTTCAGAAAGTGATCAAAACATGACATGACCTTGTGATTATGATATTGGTGACAATTAATACACATTTTTTCTGGTACTCTCTTTTCTTTTGGTTTAGGATCCAAGTCATTAAAATCTATAACAGGAGTTTGGGATCTAAAAAGGAAAATAAAAACCTATTCAAGTGCCCATAGACAGTACTGAAAATCTGAGTTCTATTGCTTGGCAACAAAATTTTGAAAGCTTGTTACACAACGCAGTTTCTTGAATTAGTAATAGTGTTCAAATTGATATTACAACAGAGGTTACATATACTGCGAAATATATTACATATATTTCGCAGCACCACAAAACTTTAATAATTATCTAATTATTTAATAATAATAATAATCTAATAATTATCTAGAAAGTGTTACTTTCCCATTAGTGGTGCGAACGCAAACAGAAAACAAGCTGTAATGCTATGAACTCTAAGCATGACTTCCTTGAAACTCAGGTATAATCAGAAGATTTTCAGATTTGTTTGGTCCAAAGTAGCATAAAAAGGCTACCAGCTTTGATAACCACCAGAGTCTGACGCCCTGGGAACTAGAACGGGTTGTATTAGCATAGCAGCCAATCTGTCCATCTGTTACCAAATATTGCAGTCTCTCAAAAGCTAAAAAGATTCTGGCCTGAGATGTTTGCAAGGACTCTGTTCATAGCTGGGAAATATCTCCAGGGCGCTTATACGCAACTTGGCATCACTGTGAACTCATCCCTCAGCCGCACAAGACGTTTCATACTTGTCATTCAGTCATAGATGAGATTGCTTCAAGGGTCACGCTGTTCTCAAGATGAGGGGTACGCTGTGCTCAGAAATAGAGAGTGGGGACGTGTGGGTTCCCTACATGTGGTGCTGCTGTGCGTGCACCAAAAAGTGTGGCACGTGGTGGTGTTTGTGTAAACGCAGCCCAGCAGAGGACCTCTAAACATATCATGGACCTGCTTCATAGGATTTGTGTGTGTATCTTGTCCAGCCCACCCATAGAGATCAGTAGGGCGTGCAGAGGAGTGAATGTTCCTAACTGCTGCTGGGCTGACAGAACACACTGTTCAGTGGTTTGGATATGAAAAAAGGAGTTTTGGGGCAGCTCAAGGGACTTTTTGAAATTCAAAACACACAGTGTCATGTTGCTATAGTGTCATTCAAGATCCTACTCGCATAAAATTAGCAGTGCATGTTTCTAAGCCAACTCTCTCACTCCAGCTTGACGCCCTGCAACTTCTTCAACTAGCGCTGCAAAATTATGGCCACAGAATGATCAGGACTCTGATCTACTTTCTGTAATTTGTTATCAACTACCATCAGATAAAGACTGTAGAAAATGTACTTGAATACCATGATTACCAAATCTTAAGCATGACAATAAGATATTTACAGGAAATATTTATTTTGAGCATAGCTGATGGTGAACATTTGCATTTAAAACCCATTTGAAGCACTAGTCAGTCTTTCTTTACTATTACACCAATGAAACCTTTAGTATTTCATCATTTTCTTGATATTTTATTGCCAAACAGCCTGTGCATGAAGTTTTGCCATATAAACATGACACTATGTTCACAGTATCAAATCTTGCAGTACATCATGACTAATTTAGAAAACTTTACTTTTCACTGAACACAATTCAGTGTTGACTTTTCAAGTCGAAAGACAAACATCACCAAAACCAGCAGACAGTTTTCCTGTTCATTCTGTGGAAGTACATTTCTATTCGTTCCTCCATCTCTCGTCTTTATTTTACCCACAATTGTGTGGCAGGAGTAACAGTTCAAAAAGGAGATTTATTTTCCCATTGACACTCTCCACTTCATCCTGGGGATCACAAGACATTTCCTGGCCAGACTGAAAATATGATCCCTCAAGCAAATTCTGGCTCATCTCAGCAGATTCTGAGACGGAGGAACTGTGGTTCTTTTCTACGCTCCACCCGGATCACAGATCTCCTTACCGTATAACTAAGGCTGTTCAGAGCTTCCCTACTATCCTTTCCATCTACAAGTACAGCTAGGCTGGGGGTTTTTTTACAGCTGCACTTGGCTCCTCCTCACACTTTTGCCAAAGGTGACAAAAGACGGTTCGAAGACCATGAAATTACTGAGCTTGTTTGGCGAGCAAACTGACCTGACCTGAACCCCATGCAGGATCTGTGGGTATTGACAAGAAGAAGACGTAAGACACCAGAACCAACAATGCTTGATGACCTGAAGGCCACTATCAAAGCAAATTGGGCTTTCATTGCACCTACACAGAACCATAGACTGATTGACTCCAAGTCACAGCAGATTGATCCAGTAATTCATGCAAACAAAGGCCCAACCGAGAATTGAGTGTCTACGAATGCATCGCTGGCTGTCCTTTTATAGTATTCTTATTTTCCAAGACAGTTTCTGGAGATTTTCTGTAAACTAAGACACAAAACCCAAAAAAGTTTGTGAGGAGAGAGTTGGAATTTTGGATAAAACATGTTTAGATTTAATTTCAGGATTCAGTCTTTTATAAGAATCCATCTCCTGCCTGATACCTTCGTACAATTAAATAATTGTAATCATTTGCATCCTACTGAAACTGTGGCTTTGGGTAAAAGATGCAAAAGGAAAATTCCACTATGGCAACTGAACTTCTTATAGAGTTGATCAAATTTGCAGTGTTTAAGTTCAGGTGTGAAGCATAAACTCAAAAAACTGGTGAAAATGAAACAAAAGAAAAGATTAGTTGATGAAGTTCTGCATTAAACAGTTATGAGATTGATTATATTAAAAAGAATGTTTTTTTTACACCATAAAGATATTACAAGAGTAGCAATAGTCAAAACAAGTACCTTAGAATTAAAAGATAATTCTACCAAATGCTAAGGAAATGTATATAGATTAATTATTTTTGTCTGTATTTAGAAAAACTAATCGTTCATTGTTCTGCCAATTAGCAATTTTAAAAATATGTTTGTCGATATATCTGACAATGTGATGGACTGAGCTGTAACAGGTGTCATGATTAATTTAAGGATATAAATTTACTCTATAATAAACATTTAGAGCTTCATTGTATGTTCAGCCCCAGATTTTAAAAGATTCAGCATTAAAGGAAAGAGATAAATGTAGGAATTTAGTTTAGAAAGACATTTACTGTAAAAAGTGATGCATGGAGCTTACTGACAGCTGCATGCATCGTTTTTATAATGCTTTATTGATGTAAACTAGTTACATTTAAATGACCCTATAGAGAACCAATATCTAAGTGTTATGCTCAAAAACATTTCAACCAACATACAGCATGTAGATGTTGGCATGGTATTTGCAGCTGGATCTTCATAGCCAATGAATCAGAAACTAATGATAGCTTTACACGCTACCAGCTTAACAGCTGACACCCAATTAAGTCTGTTTCACTTCCTCTCTTAAAGCACCGTTTATTTTTACCCATAAAGCTGATTATTTCTGTACTTTGTGAAAAGTTTTCCGAATCTTTGTGTTTGTCTCCGGCTTCCATTCTTCTCTTTAATTCCATAGTTTCTACCTTTTCAGTCTCACCACCTCCATGCGTCACTCTTCTTCAACTTCCTCACCTCATCTGTTTTTTTGTTGTTTTTTTCCCCTCTGTCAGCCTCTAGGTAAACCCTGGAGAAACAAGAGCTCGATTCCCACAGGTCCCCATCAGCAGCACATCACAAAGACTCGGCAACGACAGCACATATTAACAACTCAACAGCTATCACCAGCAAATACACCACAAGGCGATATACTATAAAACATGCTTGGGCTGTATGCATAGGTAAGACGTATACGGGAACAATTACAAACAAAGCTACTTCAAATAAAGAGCTACAGGCGCCGTCACAAACCCATTTCTGCATACGGCTTCACAAAGTGGCAGACAAAGACAAACACATACCTTTAGAGAGCACAAACACTATAGGAACAAACAAAGGCCACACTGACTTTGCACAGCATGCTGAGAGGAAGCTGTCACGGTCAGCTCCCGCTCCCACTGGGCTCCGCTCACTACAACCAATCAACAACAGTCAATATTTACAACCAGTCAGCAGAGATGCTCCCTGCCATGAAATCCAACCATTTCACTGCACCTGCTGTCTGCCTGGCTAATTAGACACATTTATCTTTCATTTAGCCGTGTTTAAATAGTGGGGAAAGCCGCCAAGGGCAAGCAAGAAGAATTCTTCCGACTCAAATTCAGTCGGGTTATTTGCCAAGTAAAAGGAAAATTTGACCTTTCTCGTATGCTTTTTTCGTATTGCGTCCAATTATGTGAAGATAAACATAGTGTAAAATTTTACATGCACTATGTTATTTTGATTTAAAAATAGATTCAGTTTTCTATTTCACACTTCTTTCTTTCAATATTTATCTAGAAGAACACCGATTTCTATCATCAGTATTTGGGCTGCAGTAATAAATATTTTTGAGGTCACGGATTATTTCTATGTGAAGCAAAAATTACATTTAACCTTCACGTCGTTCGTTTTTTTTAATTTAAATTGGCTTTTTTGCAGTGTGAATGAACTATGGGCATTCCTTGACATGTAGAAAATGGATTTTACCTTAAAAAAAAGGTTATTACATCTCCATCCGTCCTCTGAATTCATTTAATTACATTCCTGATATTGAAAATATATGATTTCAAATCTTTTTTTAACCAACTACATTATTCTCAGTGAAGTGTGTTGCCTTGAGTTCAACCTGGCCATGCTTAGTTTCATACACTTACTGAGTGGGAAGAAAAAACACTCACATGGATCTGCGAGTTTCTAATGGGTCACACTCCACTCAGGATTATTCAACAAATCATCAGCTTATTTTTCGATACTATAATTTTTTTTAACACATTTTACCTAGTATGTTGATAACTCAAAGCTATATTTTAAATTTTTTTCTGGGGCCGAAGTCAGCTTCTGTCCTGTTGTAGTATCTCAAAACCCGAAACACAACAAAATCATTTGATTTAATTATTAATATTGTTATTAACAACAAAGGAAAGCCAGTTTTACAGTCTCCAGTGACGCACTGCTAGATGAATATTTCACTATTTATGTAACATGAGGTTCTTGAATAAATGTGTCTATTTATAACATACATTTTCTCCATAATGCATCCATCAACATGAACACAAATGTGACCACAGCTTGGACATGACCTCTTATGAAAACTCAAACAATATTTGATATTGTGTGTATGGTTCACATTTCCTTTTATTCTCAGTGCCTGGCAACATCCCAGCAGACCATTTATGTAGTTTTGTTGAAGTGGATCTGTCTGTTGAAACCGTTCACATAAAAATACAAAACCGCAAACCTGACGTGTTTTTTTGTTTTGTTTTTTTGTTTGCCAAAAGTAATATTTGTTTGAATGTTTTGCTCTGAATTGGATTGTTTTTGATGACATTTTGGGTTTATTTGCAACTGCAAACAGTACTGTGTGGGCTACTAGAGCTGCTTCATCATTTCAACATTCTTTCCAATAAATTTGTAAGCTACTGTGTGCAGAACAAATACTGTGTGAAATCCTGTTGCTGTTAGTTGTCTGCTCGAATGATTCTTGCTGTTGTTTAATCTCGGAAGTGTTTTTTTCTTTTTGTTCTGTTTTCATTTCTGTGTCTGAGGTTAGATTGTTTGTAGTTCATGTTACTCTCAAATCTCTTCCTTGGAGAGTCCTGTAAAGCTGAGCCAGATATAAAAACCAGACATGTTTGAATACATCTCACAGTGTTGTTCTTTAGTTCACAGTCTTTTTTCAGACAACAGGATAATCTGACCAAGATGCTCTTCTGGCTCTTCAGTGGGGAAAACATTGTATGTAAAATAAACCCTTGAAAAAAAAAACACTAGCACCATAAACATTGGTAACCCCTTCTGTTACTACTTCATACGACCCACTGTCAACAGCATCAGCTCACCTGTCTGTGGTCCATGATAGCAGAAGGATGATTGTTTCTGTTGCCTTGGCCATATGTTTTTGAAGCATTATGTTGCCTTGTCAGAGGTCACCTGATTGCGGTTTAAAATCTCCTGGTAAAACATGACAATCTTTAAGCCCTGCACTTTAGTTCAATTCAGTTCAGTTGTATTGCACCAATTGCAACAAAACTCTGAAGGTGTTATGCATAGAACTTATGCATAGAAATCAGTCACATATTCTCTTAATACATGGTCTCATAAAACCCATAACCAGGCAGCTCCAGCTCCATTTACAGAAACTAAAAAAAATATGAATTAATTGTTACTATGTTGGTGATTATATTTTAAATATTGATTATTTCATTATAAGGGACATTACCCCTTGTAAACAAGCAAAGGTTTGATATTTCAGTATAGGATTATGCTATATATATATAGCACATTTATTTTTATAACACTTTTTAACAATGATGTCAATAGTTGTGCAAGGCACTGTATGTTCTCTTCCATTTTAAATATTTGCTCTCCTCGTTGCGATAACTGCGACGGGCACTACTTTATAGCCGCTTAAAGAGAAAGCTTAAATTTAAAGTTCAATTTGCTAACAAGCCCCTTCAATTAATCTATCACATGAGCATGGGAAAGAAAATCATAATTTTTGCTAAATACCTAATTATTCATGTCCACTGTGTCTGTAAATGAAACAATCAATTAAAAAAAATGGTGAAATTACACATTCAGAGAGTGTTGGGCACCGGGATCAGACGGGTAACATAATTTAATTTAGCTGCTCATTATTCACGGAAATTATCTACAGTGTCTCGGGGGTTATCAATCTGTAAAGTCTCAAATCTCTTTGCTCTTGCATATTTTACCAAAAAATTATCTTATTCTAATTGGGTGTCTGTCTGCAAAAGTAGCAAAAGTCCACAATAGGAGATGCATGCTGTTGCTACACTGTTGCTATTTTAAAATGTAGTTTATTTCAAATGTTTGCAACAAAAACATACAGGTTTAAAAAAAAATGATAGGGGAAATCAATAAGCATGGATGCATGTAAGTAATGCAGCATATTTAACTAACAAGCTGTTTACAGTCATGTTCCTAAGTTTACATACCCTGACAAACTTTCAGTTTTTTGACTATTTTTTTTCGGTTAAATGAATGTCAAAGACTTCAAAAACTTTTGTAACTTTTAGACAGTGGTCAAGTGAAGCTACTTAGTTTAGGAAAGATAAGTATTAAACAAATCAATCTTTTAATCTCCATTTTAACTAATTCTGCTGCCATTACCACCAGATGACAGAAACAACCCAAATGACACACAGACGCAAAGAAGTCAATCCAATTTTTTCCCAAATATGCAGCTATGGGTGAAGTATTGGAATGAGACAGGGACTAAGTGCTGAACCTGCTGCAAAACGTTAATTTCACCATAAGTAAGTAAGTACCCCAGTAAGGGCAGTCAAAAAAAAAAAAAGTTATTCAAGAGGCACATAGCACTTGTAGAGCGCTTCAGAAAAACCTGAAAAATCCATTACAGCTGCTTCCATTAAACCACAAAGTAATGCACTCAACTGCACAGCCGCTGCACTCACTCATTGCATTGTTCTTTGGTGTTCAGGATGCTGTGTGTTCACTTCTGTTCTATGACAAAACAATTAAATGTCAATAATTTGATTTGAGAGCATCACAGTAAATGGGGCTGAACACCCAGGTAAGCCACATGTCAGATTTTTCTTTGTAAAACATAGTTTCATTTCACTATGACTGCCGTGTTTGTCTTTCGCGTAACCCACCCCCAAAAACAGGTTGAAGTTTGTGACTTTTATTTGACAAAATGTGAAAAAGGTTCAGAAGATATAAATACTTTTGGGGAGATGGTAAGATACAAAACTGAATGGAGGCATCTTCAGCTCCCTATGACATCAGCAAGCAGACAATATGTTTAAGATAAAATCTGTGATGCCAGATAATCTGACTGCATCCCATCCTTCAATCTCTTTCTTACAGTCAATATCACATTTGGCCCCAGAAGACGGAGGGGGAAGCATATTTTATTTTTTGTTTTTTTCCACTTATGATGTACACACAGGGAAAAGTGTGAGGGCAAAGGAGGGGGAAAAAAATTGGCACTCTTGCAAACCTGGATAGATTCTGCACAGTTAATTAAGATAAAACGATTCAGTTCTGCAGAGATTGAGGCAACGATTCAGCTCTCGTGGCACGTGGGAAGCCATTCTGATTAGCAACCAGCCAGCGCTTTCCTCGACATTTTGATGCGAGACAATCTTTTGCATTTTCAATTACACACTCCAACAGGCCTTTAACTACTAAAACCAAACTCATTTGCATGATTGAAATATAATTATGGCATGCCAAAAACACTGTTCTGTTTGGGTTTCTTGTTGCAATCCAATTCAGCCCCCGACCCGCTCCCCACCCACAGAACCCCAGAACTGAGTGTTCTGCCTCCTTGCAGAAATCAATCTCCAGTGACAGGCCCATACGTAAAATGAATCTAAATAAAAGTTTGACTCTGAGGAAAATAATAAAGCTAATAAGATCCATTTTGCATTAGAGTACAAAACACAGACTGGTGAAAATGAACAGAAGTAAACTGATAAAATAATTGTTAGTGTCGCAATTTGTATATTTGACCAAACTGATTCCCACCATAGAATCAATAATCACCTTGTTATGTTCATTTTTAATATAAAAATATATACCAGCCTCACTGTTCACTGCTGGACAACATACACAGCAAATGTGAATATCTATTGATTAAACCAATGTCTTCCAGTAAATTGCAAATGGAAGTAAGAGTTGCCAAAATAAACACAGAATAAAATGTTACTTTTACATACTGGTTTAGTTATTGAAAAAAAAAGCTCAAATTTAACATTCTTAAAACTGTTTTTTTTTTAAACGTAGAAAAAGAAAAACTCTCGACATGTTGCTCCTCTCCATGTTTTATTTGTCAACTCTGCTTAGTCAGTATATTTAATAGCCGAACCAGAGGGGACCAGATGGCCATTTGACACTATCATTTTTCCATGGGTCACCAAGCAGCTCTTGGGCATTAGTTTACTGTTAGCAGCAGGCTGATCATCTCACACTGCTATGATGAGCTTCCCCCCCTACACCATGATGTTTTTGTTGCAAATCTGTTCAGTTATAGACTGTTGTTGCAACATTCATAAAAGACATTTCTGACCACTTGCTTTTTCCACTCAAAAAAACTATATCCAAACATGCTGGGTCAGCTTTTGTTTTTGTTCCCTTACACTAAAGTTTAAGTTGCTAATATCTATACCTAATGAAGGAAATGAGCAGCCAAATGGTGTTTATATTTTGCCCAGCTGGTGACATCTGGGACACAGGATTAAAGTAATTAAGAGGCAGAAGCATTAACAGATAACATATGCATGAATAACAGTGTGTGAAATAAATCTGGCTAACATCGTGAACTCTTTCCTCATACAGTGCAAAGGTTAGGAGCATAAAAATATTGGATGGAGAGCACAGACGGCAACCTCTCTCCTGTGGACGATTCTAATGCAACTTTTTTTCTTTTTGAACTTTTCCTTAAACTAAAAATGTCAGCACATACTTTTATACTTTTAATTCTGACTTTAGTAAAAAAAAAAAAATAAGCACAAGAATGAATTCAAATGTCCCTTTGCACTTCATGTCATTATTGTTTTTGTTATGTTGCCCCTTAAGGTTTTATTCTTCGTGATCAAATACCTTAAACCTTGCTTGAATCTTGGTTTAAGAAGCTATTTCTTTGCTATGTTATTCTTGATTCAAAAGCGAAAAACAAAAACTTGAGAAATAAAATGAAACAAATATTTTTATAAAGTTTGGCATTTGTTGCAGAGGAGGAAACTGCCAAGAAGTGGAAAGATAGAGGCACCACTTCAGCTGTAAACTTCTTTTCAAAAGGAAGGTGAAATAACATTTGATTTACTGCAGATGGATGTTCGATTCCTGCATGCGCCGTGAACTGAACTCATATTTGCTGACATTTACTCCAAAAAATAATTCCTTATCATGGGTCAATCTAAAATTCCTCCATGTTAAGAAAGTAAAATGTCAGAATTGCAGTAGAAAGACTCATTTATGATTCCTTTCTTTCAATGCGCTGCCTTGCAAAAGTAATAATGCTTCTTAGACCTTTGAACATTTTGTCCTCTTTAAATCCACAAAGTTCAATGTGTTGATATAAAAAATGTCAGAAAGGTGTGCATCTGTATTAAGCCCATTCTAAGTCAAAGCATTGCAGAACAAGACCCGTTGCCATGTCTCTACCAGCTTTGTGCATATAAAGACCAAAATGTTGTGGGAGGAAGCAGGTTGCAGCTTAAACAGGTTCCCAGTTCATTAGAGATATGCAGGGCACAAACTGAAAGTTTAGTGGCCTTTGGTCTGTGGGAGGAAGAGGGAGAACTGATCAGAGAAAGGCTGTGGCAAGATTTAAACTCAGCATCTTCTTGCTGTAAGGCAACAGCGATTATTACCATGCAGTCCATTTTTTCTACACGTAATATTTGACAAACCGCATGATTTGTGTGTTAACCATTTTCTTTTTAGTTTCATAGACCCCCCTTGATCAGACGCACTTTTTATCCTCGCAATTTTCTTCTGATGTTTGCCACAACCAACTCAGCTGCTGTGAAGTGTGTGTCCTTTATCTATTTATATTTAAAATAGCATAAAAGCAAAAAACAAACAAACATTTGGAGATGTTCCATCAGAAAGTGCCTCCCATTTATTGTTTTGTGCAACACTTAATTGGCCTCTTGGATATTTAATGCAGATTTCAAAACTGCAATAATGAAAGCTGATTGAACTATGATGGCCTCATTTGTTTGAATCATGAACAACCGGCAGCTAAAACGTAATGCACCACGGGATCACTGATGTGAAACTGTTTCGAGATGAATATCGAGTTCTGATGGATAGTCGGTTACCATCAATCAATACCCGATGGGAGTTTTCCACACATATTCGCTCAGAAATAGGTTTCCTGCTCCAAATTATAAATTTATCCTCTGATCGGCAAATAATTGAAGCACAAATGAAGTATTAAACCAATGTAATATATGCAAACACATCCCCTGTTACTCATGAAGTACAACCTTTAGGCAGCTCCCGCTGAAGATGGCTCTTATGAATTTATGAGAGTGTATGTGCATAAATATGGGCAAAGTGCCTGTGCTCTTGAGTGACTATATAACACTGAGCACATTTATTTATTTATTTATTTATTTATTTATGTGCATTTGTGTGCATAGATCCTCATCCCTGAGGATCAGCATGGCCAAAGAGCACACAGTGGAAAATAACAAAATCAGCAGGCATATGTGTGCAAAACTAAAATCACACAAACCCACATTAATCATTACTACTTGTTAGTGAGCTTTTCCAATGATGGACTCATTTCCCATTCACTAGCAATCAAATCCTGCCAGGGGCGTTACGATGTTCCTCCTCCTCACATCCTTAGACATTCTTCTTCATTACAATGCCACAACACAACAAACATGACCTGCACCGATAAAATGTTCCATTAATTTTATCAGAGCCAATAATAGATTCCCTGCAAATCTGCATGACGGGGCAAGGATCTGACACGAAGCGTTGCTCTGTCGCCAGCCTAAATTATCATACAAAAGAAAAAAAAAAGTTGATTTCTTTATTTTATCTCCCCCCACTCACACACGCACACACACACACACACACACTCAGAGCCTCCCCCATCCCATCAGACAATTGTGCACAAAACACAGCTGCATCAAAGCAGGAAATTAATTTATTTTATGCTCTGCTTTATTCAGTCACCATGTGAAGTCCCCAAGTTTATGAAGACACACACACATTATAATTAGCCTACAAAGCCTCACTGAATATTCAGTAGTCCAGATCCACGGTCTTATTTTATTGCAATGCACACGAAACTGTAGGAGCCTTAAGCAAGGCCGAGTTATTAGCCAATCAAACACACAAAATTGATTTGAAAATATAATTAAAATAGCTGATAATGCATTCAATTTAGTTTCACACACTAGTTTGAAGGATGCACTGTCCACATGGGTTCCACTGTTAATGATAAAGGATGACCTCGTTTGATGATGTTTTTAATCTGATATTGGTATAATTAATCAGTGAAGCCTACTTCGGCACTCAAAATGAGTCTTTGAGAAGAACTTGCATAGTTACAATACTGTCTGCTTTGGAAAAAAAAACAATACCCATTCAAATTTTGTCAAAGGGCAATAAACTCAAATGTATTTTATCAAGATTTTATACAATAAAACATCAATATTTAATAACACCTAACACCCCTAAATAAAACCCAGTGCAACCAGGTTTGAGATTTTAGGAGTTAGAAAAAACAGAGTATGCCTGTATAAAATTTTATATCAATACAAAACAACTGTTCTACTAACACTTGAGGCTGTTTTGTTTTGGAGAGTATTAGTGAACAAACAGCATCACAAATAAATCAAAAGTCAGATATAAAACTTCTTAGATACTTAAAGTTGTGGCTCAATATTATAATAGAGCACTGCTCAATCCATCATCTGAAAATGACAAAAAAACAAAAAAATGGTGGCACAACTACAAAATTCCCAAATCAGTACTGTCCCTCTGCGGTGAAACGAGAGAATTAAACAGACAAGCAGCGAAGAGTCAAATGGTGATTTTGGAGACTGCAGAGATTAACAGCTCAAGTGGGAGAATCTGCAGGACAATTAGCTGTGCTGTCAATAAGTCTGGTCTGGTGGAAACTGATGAGAAGGAAATCACTGTTGAAAGAAACCAACAAGTTCTAATTAAAGTTAAACTAGTCGTGGAGGAAAACTACCGATAACTCTACCTGAACACACCACTTTCATTGTGACGCATAGTGGCGGCATCATCAGAATGTAAGCAATATCTCTTAATAGGAAAAGTACATTTAAATCAGAGTTTATGGGAAGATTTATGCCGCCTGTTTTTGAAACCTGCGAGTAAAGACTTGGTAATGGGATGGAGGTCCACCTTCCATCAGGCCAACCCCTATAATCACACAACCAGAGCTACCGTGAAGCCTCAGACCTTAATACAACTTGACGGATTTGAAAATTCCTGTTTTGCAAGATATTTCACTTTAAGGACTGCAGAAAGTCTTTCAGCCTCTCGACATGTAAAGCTGGTAGAGACGTACTTCAAAATATTAGCAGCCCTCCTTATGACAGTGAAGGAGGGCTGGAAATATATGCACTCCAAACTACTTGATTTTATTTATAAAAGAAATATATATTAGTGGTAAAAAGGTTCATTCCTTTTCCTTTCATTTCAGAGGTTTGCATTACTTTGTTTTGCTCCATCAACGAAATATGTGGAATGTTGCAGAAATAATGTTCAAGGACGTGAATCATTTTTGCAAAACAAATTCTTTTTTTGTTGTTGCTGTTGTCATTTTGGAGGTGTGTTTTTCCAGGAGGAGAAACTGTGCATATTTTAGTCTGGAGGAGGTTTTTTCATGACAATGCTGGACTCCTGCAGCCTCACACCAAAATCATATGACTGCCACTTATGCCTCCTGCTCAGTAGCCGCTTGTCAGTATAATACTGCCAATGGACTGTTTGCCCTTCATTTTGTCCCAGCTCCCATCTATGAGAAAGAGCACAGGGATTATAAACAGAATGCTTTAAAGCACAGCAGGGGCTTATACTTCACAACACAGGTCCGATTCCCATTGAGAAGACTGTAATACCATACCTGCAGAGCCAGATAAGCCCCTCAATCCTTCCTTTTATTCCTACCCCTATTATTTTCCAGGGTAATATTGCATTGGTAAAAAAGGGGAAAAAATGGGCAAAAGTCATTATGAAAGAAAAACAGGATGCAAACAGAAATACTGTGACAATTCATGATGCAAATTTTCATGTGAATACCCGAATACCCATTTGGTTTGGCATTCTATATGCACTGCAGCGTGCAGCAGGTTTTCCGCTGCTAAATTCTGAGCAGAAAAGCTTATCATAATCAACTAGCAGATCAGCTCCCTGACAGCTGGAAAGATAAAGTGATCTTTCCCAAAACATTTCTATTAGGGCTGATGCTAGCATGCAAAGGTAGATTGCCAAGGAGAAAAAAACGGCTTGTGATTGATAGCTATGCTTCTGGTTTTTAACCTTTCTCACTTACATCTTTTCTGAAAATCTAAAGCAGATATTGTGCAGAATTGGGGCAACTCCAGCCTAAATATTTCCAAAAACCAGTGTTGTATAGTAACGAGGTAAAAAGACTTCACTACTTTACTTAAGTATATTTTGGAATACTTCATACTTTCCTCGAGTATGAAAATTTTTGATAACTTTCAC
>CAEGAF010032145.1:0-14210 GCA_903067075.1 Micropoecilia bifurca | reverse complement strand
AATGGGAACTAATCAGTATAATTATATAATTGTATTGTAAGGTGCTTTCTCAATAAAAACGTTAATATAAAAAAAAAAAAAGAATCCAACAGAGGTGGAAGTACATGAAGTATTTGATGCTAATCATGTTCCCATTCGCCATTTATTCATTTAGGCTTGTGTGTAGGTTGCTTCGAGATATTTCAAAACAATTTTTTTTTCAGTTTACACAATTGTTCATCGCAAAGCATTTTTCCCCCCAATTCCACATCAGGGGGAAAATGTCTACAAGCTTTTAATTGTATCAGCTATTTATCAGCTGCCAAAAAAACAAGCTGTGCTCTTTCAAGGCACATTTAGTCACCAACAGATATAAACTGAGTTCAACAGAAATGTGGAATCAGGATTCATTTTGATATTCACGCACGATAACAATAAACCTGTAGGGCAAGTTTTGTTGTTTTTGTCTACGGTTCTGCAAATTGCAGATGGATTTTTAAATAGTCTACAAAACAAAATAAGGAAGTTGTTGTGAGCTTAACCGTTCTTTGTTGCTGCAGTGACACAACGGGTGTTGCTACACTCTTGGGATGTTTTGTGTCCAGTGGTCTGCAGAGTCACTGTGGAGTATCTTTCTGAGTCATTCAGACTTAGATAAGAAGTTACATTCTGGTACCACACAGTGTCTTGCAAAAACCTTCATATTGGTGGAGCTTTTCCGCATTTTGTGGAGGAATGTAGGCAAAACAAGTAAAGGGGCAAATATTAATATTCCGTAAAAATATTACGTATATTACGTATTTTCCACATATTTTGTAGCACAAACAGGTAACTATGTTATAATGCTGCATATACAAATATGACTTAAAATAATTTTGACTGTGTAATTTAAGGCCTTGAAATTGGGCCTCTGTCTCTTTAAGAAGCTCCTGTTCTTTCTGATACTACGCCATCAGGAAGTCATCCCAACATTACTCCTCTGTTAACCCTTTAACGACGTTTTTACCAGATTTGCATTGTGCAGTTCCCCCAGATGTTTGCTAATTGCTGCTGGCTAGTCTGAAGGGACAGCTGCTCTGTGAGGCAGAAGCCTGGAAACAGCAGCTCTGAGGACGGCTTGAAGGTGGTGCTAAGTCACTCCAGGCGCTTGGTACAGATGAATGGCTACGTTATGATGTAAAGCTCAAAAAAAGTTGGTTTTTCATAATGCTGCCCCTTTAATAAAAATGCACACTATTATCAGATGCACTACGTAATTACTAATAACTAAATATGACAAATCAGAAATCAGTTTGCTATCAAAAACCGTGAAAAGAAAGTTTGTTTCTTGTTTCTCTATGCCCTGCGCTTCAGATCATAAACTTTCACTGCAGCCTGTGTTTTAAGGAGAAATAAACCCCTCCGCATTCTGTTGGCTGTCACTTTAGTTATGTGGTCTGAGTTTTTCCCCGTCTCTATTTATGTGCTTTCTTGTGTCTTTGCCTATAAAGAGTGGCCCCGTGAACTTGAGGAAAGTCCGAACTAGGTCTTCAATTAGCTGTAACTGTACTCCACATCGAGGCCTTGCCTTACTGTATTACCTTTTTCTTTTTTTTGCACGTGTGGGGCTATTTTCCAGTGATTAATATTCATCCGGGCATCGGTCACCACGGTTAAGACGGGGCTTTCTGCACGCTGTGTTGGTTTACGGTATTGGGTGTCTTGGGTGAAACCATTCTTTTTTTTTGCCGCATTGATCATGTTACTTCTAATTTAAAGATATGAAGTTTCAAGCCACGGATTTACACAGCTCCCGGTCTGACCTGGAACAGTGTTTTCCAACCACCGACTTCCTTCGCTTCTTGTTGTTCTTTTGGTGTTATCTACTTTATTATTCTTATATATTTTTTTCCTTCATATCTTGTCAAACTTAATTGTTTAAAGGAGAGAGTTGGTCTCCATCGTGTCCTTATAAAGACATGAACACGGTTTGACATTGAGTTGTCCCCCCTGCGTTGACCAGGCCTTTTTGGGTCAGCGAAAGCAACATCTAATTCATGTTTGGCTGCACACTACTGTTTTATTGTTTGCTTAAAGGCTTTGATGTGGAGTTCCACTAATGGGAAGTTGTTGTGTTTATGAGTCCCAAGCTTTTCAAAGTATGCAATAAAGTGTGTGACTGTGGGAGAGAGTGTATGCGTGTGTGTGTTTATATTTGGTGGGAGAGTCGTGCCAACCTGCTAAAGGACGCATAGCCCCTCTCACGTGCCGCCCTGCAGGATGACACACTCAGGACACATCAAAGATATTATTCTGACAAAAACAAGCTGTGTGCTCACGTCCAAAATAGCTCTATAGTATTAGAACTGATATTTATGAAACTCTGCAGTAAAACTGTCACTGGAAATGCACGCGCTCTGGCAGCCTGGTTGTTTCTTTCCCTTTACATTCACATCTTTATGTATTCCCAGTTTCCCTTAAAAGAATATTCCAGTCTTGGACTTAAGTCGCAGTAAAGATGCCTTTCTACTTTTGTATGTAACTGAGAATGCTGACCTGGTCAGTTCTCCCAAAAATATTGCTCAACATATTGCATGAGATTAAGCTTTAGGCTTGACGTTGGGCAAAAATTGTATTTTATTTCTTGGTAAATCCTTTACTACAGCTTCAATGTATTGTTTCAGGGTTCTAAGGAACGCAAAGTGCCTTAGTGCACCATCAAAAAGTGGAAGGAGAAGGATACATGTTTTGTTTTTTTTTTTACAAATGTAAATCTAAACGGTCGACTGTGCTTTTTTTATGCAGCCCTACCGGGTCAATACTTTGTAGAACCATCTGCAGCCTGTACTTGTTCACTTGCTCTGTTTAGGCAATGCAAAGAAAATGTAAACTGGAAGGAGGCACACTTTCTGTTACTGGGTCACTGCAGAGTTCATGGAACATCAACGATAACGACAGTGTGATGTTGTCTTTTAGTCTTTATTCTAGTGTTTACTTATCTCCCTTAATGTTTCAGTCTGAAACTCAAGTACATTAATGCCTGGCCTTTGGTTTCTGTGTTACAAATGGTCTCTGCCAATTTTTGCATACTCCGTCTTCAGTGTTGGCTTTAAAAAGCAAACGCTGCCCCGTCCACCACATGTAAAGCTAAAAGACAGCAAGAGACCATTTAGTGCTGTTGGCTTACAACTATGCTAAGAGCCCTATTTTTAGAAATACTAGAATGTGTGCTAACGCCTGTACAGTTAGGAATTGGTTCAGGCACCAGTCTGATATTTCTGCTTCACATGTGTCGACAGATATCATTTGTTTACAGTGTGACACCAATTTCTCTGTCATGCTCTGAGGCTCAAAAGGAGATGCTTTTCGACCAATGAGAGCCTTCCTTTATTCACACTGACCAGTCAATCAAAGGGCAGTGATTTAAAACAACTTACATGTTCATTTTGTTAGCTTGTTGTTTTATGAAATAGGAAAAACACATTCTATTTGTATTTGTTTTTACCTCATAACCAGTTATTTGTTGTTCCGTTCTTGGCTCAAACTGTTGATTAATATAATGCTTTCCTTTAGGAGTCAGAATTGTTTCTTTCACCATGACATTGAAGTGGTTTTAGGGATTAAGAAGAGACCGTCCTATTCCAACTGTGCTGAAGTTCCAGGAAACCAAAAAGTGTGGGTTAGTCAGTCCCTTCTGACCTCGTCCAGCTGCAGCTTAGAGGCCCAGCCAAGATAAACATAAAATCCGTCCGGTCAAGACATGTACGAGTCTCGAAAACATAAAAACAACCCAGCGAAGCAGGGCTCAGTGTCTCGTAGCAAAGCTAACATTGCTGGACTTTTTGGCTTGTTGCCTTATTTTTCATATTAAACATTGTGCTTTCAAGCTTTTCCCAAAGGTAATTCTGAGCCAAACCAAAGCTGATAAACTGCATTGTTTCTGGTCTGCAGCCAACATAGGCTCTGATTAATGATGCTCTGCTCTTTTCTGAGTGAGTGAGTCTGTGCGTGACTGCAAAAAAGAAAATGTGCCAAGGGATAAATCCTGGACACATCACATCCCCATCCCCGTTTCCTCCACAGTTGTAGGGCTTTACAGCTTTAAAAGTAAATCTTTAGCTGTAAAGACTTTACGGCCCACGACTCGCCGTCCAATCATCAGTTCTGGCTGCTGTTGCACACTGGGAAAAAGAGAAAAACAGAGAGGTGATATAGAGCACATGCCTTCCATTGACACTCCTCTTTGAACATTTCCACATCTTGTATAATTTTTCTTTAAACTAACAGGAGCCATTTTGGGGCCCCAGGAAAGTTATGAAGCTGTAAACGTTGCCTGTAACCAAAATCCAGTTTGTTTGACTGGAAAGTCTGGTTCGCATGGGGAGGTGTGAATGCGTCATCAAACTCTGCTGTCCAAAACAGTAAACTCTGGTCCGTCTAAAAACCTAAATCTCACTTCGGTTAACTCCGAAGTGAGATTCAATAAAGTTGCCTTTATTGTAAGGCAACTTCCTGTTGCCTTACAATAAATTTGACTGTGTTACTCTGTCACATACAAAAGATATTTTTTGTACTTCATTTTCAGTGAAGATACTTGTACTCATCTCAATCTGCTCATCTTCCCTCTATTTTTTAGTCTTTTATACTTTGCTTTTATTGCTTCATTATCAGGCACAAAAGTTTTTTTTCTTTATTTATTAACAAAAAGGCAAGTGCATAAAAAAACCCCACATTGTAACACTTTACTGAAATGTCATTGCATATGCGACAAAGACATGTTGCCGACACATGACCACCAGATACCTCCGTTGTACCTCAGTGTCTGCACCCCGTTGCCAGAGGATTGTTTCCTTCCTCGTGTTTATTTGTCTGGTACATTTGGCATGTTGCGGGCTTTCTTTATAAATAGCCTCACCTCGGCCTGAATTGTCAACAGCAAGTGGTATTTTTAGTGAAGGGAGGATTAGGTGTTTAGTGACCCATGGGGATTTGGTTAGCAGGTTTATCTGGCTTGATGTGACTTGAGATGATCGGTCTGCAAATGACCCCGCAAACATCCACGTAGGTAAGATCAGCCTTTTTCCACTGCAGGCATGCCAGGGACAAGGACGGTACGCTGTGTTGCTCCGTGTCCCAGTGGGTTTGTGAAGCGCAGTGTTTCTCCTCTATTGGTATGTGATTTCTATGTGTGGACTCATCTGGGTTCTGTGCATGCAAATATTTATTTCCTTCATGTAAATCCTCACAGGTAAAATTCAACCTCATGTCACCTCATTTGGCTTCGTTCTTTCTTTCATATCCCAGTTTAAAGATACATCCAGGACTTGGCTCATATTTATTGGTGTAGCATTTGGAACACACACTTCATACATAGGTTAAAGTTAGTTTGTAGGACGAACCATTATAGCAGGAGGGCTTAACATACTTCAGATTAATTTGCACTTCATACTCTCTGCCAGTCTCTCCGTGCCTTTCACCCGTTTTATGTCTGTAATCACTCACCACTCCTATATTAGCTTTCTGCATGTCTAAAGTCACTGGCCTCACAAGGACAAAAGGCCGACTTCACCCACCTTCCTCCCCACTGCCCTGTTGTTATACGCTCTGATCAGCCCTGTGATTCAGACAGAGGTCATTTGTTTTTGCCGATTAATTTCTATTGATAGGATGTTGCAGAAATAGAAATTGGTAGAGATGCTTGCAGATTGTTGAGCAGCTTTGGCTGTGTCTACCTGGAAAGCTCGGTGCAACATTGTCCACACCGTGAGATACATTTTTCTATTTAGATGGAGGTATTCCAGGTGTTAAAATGGCTGAAAGTCTGTACATCTGTGGGAAGGCTCAAAAATTGCTGTTTGCAAATATTCTCCATGGACTTGCAGCTGTAATTGCAGTTCACGGTCGTTGCATGTTAGTGAATGTTCTAGTTAATGTTTCCTTTGACCATAAAATTGCACAAACTGAAATTAGGAGAACAAATTTGCTTAATTAATATTATTCATTAAAACATAATTACACTTTTTGCACATTTTAACAAAACCATGGGAATATTTACAACCATCATTAACTTGCTCACAGTTATTAGTCTCACCTGTACGCACCTCCACAACTGCTTTATTTGTAGTGTTAGAATAACATACCAACTGTTCTTTACATCACACTATAAATAAATATGAATAACGTCAGTTGATGTGTTTTTTTTTAACTTGACTAAGTCCTAAGTTGTGATCTTCATGTGACTCCTTTGAAGTCCTCTTACAGCCACAGGAATCGTAAACTAAATGACCTCAGCAAGTTATTTTGCCAACAGTTGAACAGGAACGATGCATAAAGTTGTCCCAGAGTCATATTTTGCCAAGCGTTCATAGATTTTCAGATGATTTTTGCTGTATGGAGGCCAAAGCAGTTGCTCCAGCCTTGATCATTATCCACCTTCTCAGGGACAAACTCATGTCAGAGCGTTGTTTTACTCCCTTCACGTTCTGTTGTAAGTGATTTGCTTGCTGATTAAAGCTTCGACATCGGTTTCTCTTAACCTGTTGATGGGTAAGGTGATGTCAAGACACCTTTCTCTTTGACCTCAAATGAGTCGTAACTTTCTTCTGCTGGGGTTGCCTGAACCTCCAGCATGTTTCGTTTTCAAAACTGCTTTCACTGTGAGACAGATTCAAATCTGATTTCACTGTGAGACAGATTCAAATCTGACCTGTTGTTTCTGATTTTATCGAGAGATGTTGTCTAGGTGCTCGGATGTTTTGTGGTGTGCTGTCTGCATTCCAGCGTCCTGCCCCCTGCATGTCAGCGGTGTTTTTTTATGCGGTTGCCACATACTCACGAAAGCTCAGCTGGTTCAGGAAGTGTCCCGTTCCGTACAAGGTCATGGAAATAATTTTCCTGACAATGTTCTCAAAGTAGACACTTTGATTAACAGAAATAACTTGCACTACATTGGGTTTTTAAACACTTAAAACACTTAAAAATGTTCAATAAAGCTGGAAAAATACTTTTTTTTAATGTTGTAAATTGCAACAAAGCTAACATAACTTATTCTCTACTGCTGATACTCAACTTAACTGGTTTGTTTGAACTAATTTTAATAGTTAAAATTTAATAATGAGTTCACTAATTTGTCTTTGCAGGATATAACCCGTGTTTTGAGTCAACACTTGGACGTTTGTACGCAGATCTGGCACAAACCACTTGTTCCCATAGTAATATTTATGTTCACTTAAGTTTCTTCCCTTGTTGGACTGAATTCCAGACAAGCTGGTTATTCTCACTGACACACCTATTAAAAATTGTTAACTTCCTCAAAGGCTTTCAAGGAATTTGGAAAACCCTGTGTCAAACAAAACATGCAGTGTATAGAAATTATTATTCTTATTATTATTATTATTATTATTATTATTATTATTATTATTATTATTATTATTAAATTTATTTGATAGGGACAGACACACATTGACATAGACAAACTGAATAAAACAGCATTCCCTTGTTTGCATCATGGTGCAATAGCAATAGCTAATTCGCAGCTCTTGTCCCCAGATGGGCTTTCAAAACGTAGCTCTAAAAATTGAAGTGATAGTCATTTAAAATAGCACAACATAATATATACAAACAGAGAAATGTTTTTGGAAATCTCATAAATCAAGTAGAACTTTTAGCATATACATACGTAGACCAGCCTGTTTGTGATGCCAGCGAATCACTAATTTCAGATGTTAATGTCATTCAGAAGTATTTTGAATGACATGCTTGTATCTTACATTATGCTTCCTTAAGAGATTTCTTTTTAGAAAAAAGACCCCTAAAACTCTCTAGCATGAGTTTTATGGGTTTTTGAAAACAGAATAAATAGTCAGTGCAGTCCAGACCGCTGCAGGAAATCTCTCCTGCCAACATGATTTTCAATAACTCTCTGAATAATCTAAATTAATGAGTTATACCAACATTTAATTTCCCTTTGGGATTAACAGAGTACTTTTGAATTTGAGTTTGAACTATATATTTAAGAAATAAAATTTAACCATCCAGTACTTCATTTGTTTATGTAGATTATTATTATTATTTATGTTATTTTGCTTTGAGCGTTAGTGAATCGAGCTTACTTGAATAGAGAGAGACAATAACCAACCGGCTTGATCTGGCGTTATTTTTTGCCTGCTGAGATAATCTGTGCCAATAAGTGCTAGGAGGGTTAAAGATGAGGATTATAGTTTCCACTCTGGTCAGGACATGAGCCCTAAGCCACCTTGTGCGTCACCACATCTCCAGCTCCAGCTTTGGAGGAAGGTTTTAAAACAGCCACAAGGAGTGAGAGTAGCACACCTTTAGAAAAGCATAAAAAACAAACTTCAGGTTCAAATTTACAACATTTTAATTTCCTCTCGTTACTATGAGAGATCAACAGATGAGAGATTTGTGACTTGGCCTGCAGTACATTGAGAAGCATATACATGATGATTGACAGCACTAGGGCTTTCCTCCTGGCTCCGATTGGTGGTTTTTGACCAGGAGCGGTGCATTTTTGCCAATTGCTCAGAGAGGAGGTGGAGCAGTTAGATTTTTTTCACAGATTATCTGCTGTCACAACATAGTGACAACTTTAACAAATATATTTAAAAAACAGATTTTTTTATATAGCAAACTGTAGCAATAACTGTACTGCAGCTTTAATACTACCCAAACTGTACCAATGACCCTCATGTCATATCAAAACCTGCTACTCGATCTCAAGAAACTATATTTTTAGTGCCATTCAGAGTAACCATGGCGACAGAATCAGTCAAAAACCACGTACAAGGATTTTTTTGAATCCACTATTTTTGATGATTTGCTGTGTCACCACAGTTTCAGTTACAAGTATTATTTAACATTCAGATTTTACATACATCTGTGCTCCGTTCAGACATGAAGACTCTATACCTTTTAGGGTCTTTCCACTAATTGCCTCTAAGTTTGCCCCAAAGTTTGATGAAAAAAAATTGATTTTAGAGTCTTACCGACATTAATTGCCCATCAGCTATAAGCCAGTGGGGGTTTTTTCACTGATCATTTTTTCCCAACTTCAACATTGAGTTTTTATGTTTTTAAAATACGCGAGGACACAATTTTAATATTAAAAATACAATCTGACCTGGACGATCTTTTTTTGCTTTACTGCGCATGCTCCTCGTTTTGGTCTTCTTGTACCCGTCAGCGGTACAAGGGTACAGGCTACAAGCTGAGTCCCTCCTCTGCTTCCTTTCTGGATTTTATTCCCCCCCCCCCAGACTCCTCTGCTCTGCCGCTGCCTTTGTTTGCTTTGCCTCTTCGCCTGGCAGGGTTTCCACCCGACAACCTGCATTGGAGGCTCCTGATTGGTGGACTCCTGGTGTCGGGGCGGGCCGAGCGTCAGGCTTGTGAGGGTTTTTACCAGTGGTGAAGAGGCTCTCGGCTGTCAGAAAGCGTTTAGTCTGCAGCGGGGCAGGATAACCTCCGTGCTGGTCCCGTCTGCTGCAGCACCAGCAAAGATCCGCTCCTCCCGTTCTTCTCTGCTTCAAGGGCGTCCAGCCTGGGAGGGAGCTGAGAGGAACAAAAAAATCGGCCGGTTTCTCTGCCCGGTTTCCTCTTTTCCTTCTTGTGAACCAGCGGCGTCCGCCGAAAGCCGAGCAGATCATCAACCTCTGAGGACACCGCGGCAACAATCCGCAACCTCAATGCGACACACAAGGACCTCTGATCAGGAGATCCGCAGCCCGTGAGCGTCCCTGAAAGACAGAGTAACCCCCCCATCCCCCTCACAACAAACGCCCCCCCCCCTCCACATTCGTGCATGCCTGCGTGAGGAGGCTAATGCCCACCGTAAGGGTGGCCAGTGCCAGAGGAGGATGAGTCCGGCTGTGGAGGCTCAGGCCCAGGAGGGCACGGATGCAGAGCAGAAGCAGCAGCAGCAGAACCAGCTGCAGCACCAGCCGTGCTACATAGAGAAGGGAGTGATGCTTGAGCCCTTTGTGCACCAGGTGGGGGGGCACTGCTGCGTCCTGCGCTTCGGGGAGCAGACCATCTGCAAGCCCCTCATTCCCCGGGAGCATCGGTTCTATAAGACTCTTCCCCCTGCAATGAGGAAGTTCACCCCACAGTACAGAGGTAGTGAGCATTTTTCTAACCTACTCTGTCGTTTAAACGCAACACTCCTTTTATTTATTTTTGGTTTATCTGCATGACTTTGGATTTTTAAAGAAATATTATTGAATTCAAACGTCTTCTGAGCTGGTGCAGGTCCTGCATGATGAGAGACGGATCAGTAGATTGTTGTGAGGCACTTCCTACAACTACAGAAATGTTGTTTTTTAAAAGGCTGCCGAAAATGACTAGGTTTCTCCACAAGAGGGCGCCATAGCTGGCAGCCGGCTGGACACCACTATTCCCCGTCTGTTGTTTATTACTGTTTGTAATAAATTAGGCAAGCCAGGGTGAATAGGTGGGAGCCGTTGTTTGTTGGCAATACAAGAATCCATGAAGCTGCTGGGCGAAAGGCACCGCAAAAGATAATGTTGTAGCTGTTTATGATATAAGCAAAGTTGGGATGTTGTGAAAATACACAAATGTCCCGAGGTTACTGTTCTGGAGATGAGGAACATTTGAGAACTCTGTGAAAAGTAGCTCTATTTTTTTAAAATCTATTTTTACAGGCACGTCTCGGTATGTGTTTCTGTGACCTCTGAGTTAATTTTAGAGTCTCTGATGACGAAAACAGCCAAGTCATATATAGCTGCTTCACTCAGCAATGGCCTCCACACTGAGAAGTGTTTCCGTCAGTGACGCCTGGATCTCACACAGATGTGTTTAGTGATCGGGAAAATATCAGACTGTTGAGTTTCCAACAGGTCAATCACGGAAAGACCGGACACCAACGGGTCCGGTCTTTATTGTTGAATGTATGTCTTGTTGAAGCAGATCTAAAATGTTTAAGTTCTCTCTCAGGTGTTGTGTCAGTCAGCTTTGAGGAGGATGAAGAAGGGAATCTGTGCCTCATCGCCTACCCCCTGCATAGCGACCTGCCGGCTGACGTCGAGAACAAAGACCCCTCCGCCGATTGTGATCCCAAGAGGAAGATGCTCCACCGCGGCCAAATGGTCACGTCCGCACAGATTTTGGAAAGCGAAATCTACAGCAAGGACGGCCGAGGCCACCACTTTCGAAAAGGCCAGGACAAGAGGTGAGGCAAGAGCTGATGCCCGTCAAATTTAAAGCGACGCGCAGTTAACCGTGAAATGTCTCCATGTCCGGTTAACTGAAAACTCTGCGTTTCGCTCAGGTGGCACTCGCTGCAGGACTACCTGGAGATGGAGCAGCCGCAGCAGGCGGACGTGCTCCACTACAGCCTGGAGCACAGTCACAGTAACGCCGCCCCGCAGCTCGAACACAATCCCTTGATCCTCAAGTGTCAGCAGCAGCATCTGCAGCGCATGAAGGAGAATGCCAAGCACCACAACCAGTACAGTATCCTTCAATGCCGCCAGGTTTCCCAGCTTCTAGATTGTATCTGAATGTGCACAGAAGGGTACTGGGTGGTGTTGTCCTTTTCTCCTTTGGAGAAGAAAAAAAAAGTGCCCTTCTGAAATCTTTTTTATTATTATTACAGTGTACAGTGCGTGTTTGTAAATTAACAGCCTGAAGGTTGGTTGTGAGTCTACCTTTGACTTTTTTTGGTTGTTTTATTGAAGGATACCATCAAAGCCATTATTTTATCATTATTTTCTTGTGTGAGTGTATGGAAATTGGCAGTCAGATTTAGCAAGTTGTGGAAAACCCACCGCCGGTTCCAGGGTGCCCTCAGTTTCTCCTTGAGCCCCCCACCCACGAAAACGTCTTTGCGCACCACTGCGTTTACCCGCAGCCTCGTCTTGTACCTGAACCTCGCTATTCAGTACTCTATCAGTTTCCTAGCAGTACAGATGTGTTACACAATCACTATCATCGGTTACTTGATAACATCATGATCCGATGTTCTGGTTAGAATGATGCGATGAATCGGAAACCTTTGGTCATTTTATCATCAAGCCGTATAGCGAGGGCGCAGGTTTCTTTTTATTCAGGCATTGCATTCTACAGCTACATCCTCCTTGACCCGGTGTCTCAGAGTTCATCCTGCTGGAGAACCTGACCTGGCGGTACACGATACCGTGCGTGTTAGACCTGAAGATGGGAACGCGGCAGCACGGAGACGACACCCCTGAGGAGAAGAAGGCCGTACGCATCCGCAGATGCCAGCAGAGCACATCGGCCGCCTTAGGGGTCCGCCTCAGTGGCATGCAGGTGTGAAGAGTCATACTTGTTTTTGTTTTTTTGGCTGTTAAAACATGACATCACTACTTCATTGATTCTTTATTATTTTATTTTTTGCCTGCCACCAGGGCCAAAGGGCTTACATGGGGAGGACTCACTCAGCATGTGGTGTTTTTATCAAAATATTTTTATTTATATTATTTAAATTACACTCAAATATTTGAAAATTTTCCTATTTCTTGGATCAGCAAAAAAAAAGAGAAAGTTTTAAACCAATTTAGACCCTTCAAATATTTTGTAATTTAATTGATCAAAAGATATTATTTTCTGGGAATATGGCACCAAAATCTTCCTCTAACCCAGGGGTTCTTCTTCTAAGTCCGGCCCTGCCTGTCACCAGCAGACGCTGAGCTCATCTTATCTTAAAACTCTAAGAAGCAGATAGTTGGTCTACGTTAGACATCCTCTGAACACCAATATCTAACTACAATCATTTCTGTTTTAATTTAGTTTTCTTGATGGGACAGTATTATGTAAAATTAACTTTTTTTATGTTATTCCCTTGTCAAAACACACCTGGAGTGTTGCTTTGATTCTTTCATGCCTGTTTAAATAGTCCTTTAATTTCCCATGGTAACCATTCAGCCATTAAAAACACGCAGCTCCTCCTCTGAGCTTCTTGAAGGCGGAGTTACAGAAAGAGCAGGAGATTTTAAAGAGACAGAGGCCCAGTTTTAAGCTGACAAACCAGGAAGCAAAACTTCTTTTAAGTCTTATTTGATAGCACATTTTATAACAATTGAAAGTAACATAGTTGTTTGATTATGTTATAAAACGAAAACAAAAAAAAGACATAATACTGCCAAAACATGAAAATAACATCTTTTTGCGAGGCATATTCACAGAAAAGAAAAGAAAGTTCTAATTTTCTTCTTTTAAAATCTTTCGCTCTCTGCAGGTGTACCACTCTGACTCTGGCCAGTTCATGTTCATGAGCAAGTTCCACGGCCACAAGCTGACCGTGGCAGAATTCAAAGAGGCTCTGTTCAAGTTCTTCCACAGCGGCCGGCGTCTGAGGCGGGAGCTGCTCTCGCCGGTGCTGAGCCGGCTCAGGGAGATGCAGGTCGCCCTGGAGTCCTGCGAGTCGTACCGCTTCTATTCCAGCTCCCTGCTCATCATCTACGACGGGGCCCAGCGAAGGAGACACTTCTCCAGCACCAAAGACGGGCTCTCTGAAGACGAGGAGGACGACAAGGAGGAGGAGGAGGAGGACGATGAGGAGGTGGAAGCTGAGCCTAAAATGGACGAGGATGAGGACGAGGAGGAGAGCGAAACGGAGGGGGCGTCCGGCTTTCCTCACAGCCCGGCGCCGTCTAGCGACGGCAGCGGCGGGAGCTCCAGCATCGGCCAGTCCTGCTCGGACCTCCGCAGCCCTGCGGTGGATGTGAGAATGATTGACTTTGCACACACCACCTGCAGACATTACCGTGAGGACAGCGTGGTCCACGAGGGCAAGGACAGCGGCTACATTTTCGGCATCCAGAACCTGATCACCATCATCTCTGAGCTGGAGAACCACAGCACAGACTGAGCAGTGAGACGAGAAACACATTCAGGCTCCAGGCCGCGGACTCAGAACCTCGGTCCCAGCAGAGGACTGCTGTGGCTGTTCCTTTAACTCCTCCTGTTTTCACCATTGGTGCTTATTTTTCTCCTTTATTTTTGGTGTTACCATTGGGACTGACAGCCAACCAAGAGTAACAGCAAAGAACCGTTTTTGTGAACGTCCCATTTTAACCACAGTAACCAGTAAAAAGAAGGGGGACGGCCGTGGATACAAAGCCATTGAAACGTCTAAGATCAGCAGGTGTTCTCGTGTCAGATTTCCAAAGAAAGTGTCATTTTGCGCACACACACACACACACACACACACACACACACACACACACACACACACACACACACACACACACACACAC